>CAXKVI010000037.1:60000-222500 GCA_964058755.1 Campiglossa producta | reverse complement strand
AAAATAAAATAAAATAAAATAAAATAAAATAAAAAATTAAATTAAATAAAATAAAATAAAATAAAATAAAATAGAATAAAATTAAATAAACTAAAAAAATTAAATTAAATTAAATTAATCAAAATAAAATAAAATAAAATAAACTGAAATAAAATAAAATAAAATAAAAGAAAATACAATAAAATAAAATTAAATTAAATTAAATTAAATTAAAATAAAATAAAATAAAACAAATTAAAAAAATAAATTTAAAGAAATAAAAATAAAATAAAATAAACTAAAATAGACTAAAATAAAAAAAATACAATGAAATGAAAAAAAAAAAAATAAATAAAACAAAAAAAATAAAATACGTAAGGAAATTATGCATGTTTTCGAAAATAAATTAATTGAATTACATAAACTAATATCTCCATTTAGGAATCATGAAAATCAATAAATTAACCGCTAGCAGTAATTATACCACTTTTCAGTTATTATTATATTTATATTTAAAAAAGTTCAGTATTCACTAAAAAATATATACCTAGCACCTTTGCAATTTCTTGACTCAAAACAGCTTAATATATAGTTTGTAGATAAGTATTATGCTAAATGTTCTTAAATTTAATTTGAATTTTACTGTCCACTTTCATTCATTCATTCCTCTTCTTTTATGCAATTCTCAACAAGTTCACGCAAACTGGGATTCTCCATCGCAGCCGCAATGCGTTCTTTGTCGTTTATTTGTTTATTTACTAAGGAATAGAAAATAAAATGAATTATTGATTCCGTTAACGATTAATAATTAACCGACTTACTTTCATCCTCTGTTGTGTGTGCGCCTTTCTTTATGTAAATGTCCAATTTGATATTGTGAGGTAAACTTCGTTCCACTTTGACACGTATGCATAAGCCGATGAGCGTTGCCAAAGAGCAGTGTGGAACAGTGGGATTGAATTCAATGCGTACCTGAAAGTGTATTAAAAGGTTAAATATTGTCCGCAAGGAAGAAAAGTGTGTTGTTGTTTGTTAAGGCAAAAAAACTGCCGATGTTGTTGTTGTTGTAGCCGCCGATGGTTTGTGGGAATGTTATGGAAAGTACTTTGCCGAATAAAATTAAAATAAAACAAAATAAAATAAATTTAAAAAAAAATAAAATAAAATAAAATAAAATTAAAAAAATTAAAAAAATAAATAAAATAAAAATAAAAATTAACATATTTGTTTACAACATTGGAAAAAAATTAAAATAAAATAAAACAAAAAACGGCCCGGGTCGTATCGGTACGATGGGTACAGCACAAGTACTGGTACCGTTCTCGTAGAACCGGCAATACGTAGAAACATGCCGTCCAGGCCATTTAGGTCATTTAGCGTTACCCAGGGTGCACTAACGGGGAGGCGACCTACTCTTACACCGGTCGTAAGAGGCGACTACTATGCACATAGATAATGACGTGCTAACTCGATGGTTGATCTACGGATATGATGCCTCTCACCTCTCATTACCCATCCTCTCCTTTCTTACGGATGGAGGGATGACATGACCTAGAAGGTTCCACTGGTCATACCGAATCGTTACCAAGACAGTCGGGCAGTACCGCAAGGGAGTACCGCAGCGTACCGGGTTCATATCCGGCCAAGGACTGTAAATTTCGGCATCACTCCCCAAAACCTTCGGGGAGTGTTTTTGCTGTTAACACCAACCCCAGCGGATTAGGGGTTTAGAATATAACCGAGGTAGGTATGCCGGTCGTAAGAGGCGACTAAAATCCACCTCTACCCTGACTACGGGGTTAACGCAATCCTTCCCAAGACAGTCGGGGTAGTACCACAATGTGCTATTCAATGGAAATAACTGGATTCATATGCCCAAAGGACTGTAAACATCCATACCATACTGGCTGGTCCGTCACGTAACTTTTAAAAAAAGGGATCTTTTTATAAGAGGCAGGGCGAAGAACGGTTACAAGAACAACATTTGATCGGTGATAATGTCAGGTGTCAGGAGAAACTTGTAGACCCCTTATCAACAGAACCTGCTCTGCGGGTTAGGGGTTTAGAATATGCCCGAGGTAGGCATACCGGTCGTAAGAGGCGACTAATATGCACATAGGTAATGACGTACTACTCGATGGTTGATCTACGGATATGATTCCTCTCACCTCTCATTACCCATCTTCTTCTTCCTCACGGATGGAGGGATGACATGACCTAGAAGGTTCCACTGGTCATACCAAATCGCTACCACGACAGTCGGGCAGTACCGCAAGGGAGTACCGCAGCGTACCGGGGTCATATCCGGCCAAGGACTGTCAACTTCGGCATCACTCCTCAAAACCTTCGGGGAGTGTTTTGCTGTTAACAACAACAACCACAACATGGACGGCATCAATCGGCGTTGGGGAGTCAAGTGCAACCAGAAAGTGGTGTGGTTGGTGTAATTGCCATTATAACAACAACACAAAATTTAATAACCAACTTCAACATACCACAGAAACATTTGACTTGGTTGGAGTTTGTACAATTATACCATCTTCATAGACTACATTCAAATCCTCTAAAGTACATGGTTTCTCCGGATCTCTTATAGTTCTGAGAGCATCTGTAAAAATTACAATATTACTCAGGCATCTTTAAACCCAGTAAACAACCAATACTCACCATATACAGTTTCCTGCAATTCCGTTGTACTTTTGTAGCCCAACTCTTGCAGCAGCGCATCTTCACCAATTGGTATGGCCTCCTTTTCCAGCGACATTTGATTAAGTTTCTGTACCAGAATATTATCTACGACACCAACCGCTGGAACATTAGCGATTGTTGTTGTGCTATTGTCGCTGACCGAATCTGTGTCTGATAACTTTCGTCTGATAAAAGACAACATTATAAATTTAGTTTGGCCAAATGATTGATCGTCTAAATTTTGTGTACTGTTGTTGGCTATTTATTTTTTTACGTTGTGTGATATGGCGCTGCTTTATCGCTCTCGAAAGTGCTTACGCAATTATAATTCTGTGAAAAATAAATAGAAATGTGCTTGTGCATTACTTTGTAAATATGTATTTTTGTCTTTATTTACCTTTTTGTTGTTTGTTGTGCGCTGATTGCCCTTTTCACAATCAAAATATTTTTGTACACCACCACTGGGAATTTTTTCGTAGGTTTTTGCGAATGTCAAGCTAAAAGAAGCGTGATGTCTGTGCATGTAATAATAAAAGCGATGAAGTGGGAAATTAAAGTAAAAAAAAAAAAACATAAAAACGTTTGTGGTCGAGTTGGCAGCTCTTTCATATTCACCATAGTCATATAACCGAACTTCACCAGCATATACCCAACCGGACATTTCTTATGCACACTACGCCAAACTCTGTTTGCTCAGCGACAACTCAGCATGCCAACCAGCGCCAGCCGTAATGAAAACAAAATCACAACTGTTGTGTACACTCTTGTGCTGATTAAACACTGACAAACACAAAAAGGGTGTTTCCATTGGGGTGAAAAAGTGATAGCGGCCAATAACATGTAAATTTCAACAGCTATTTTGAGTACAATAGGCTACTATGTATAAAGGGTCAGTTACATAAAGCTTTATTTTGACTTTACCTCAAACTTTGACTTTGACAGAAAAGTTCAGCAAACGCTTTTAAACGAAGCATGGCAAATTGGAGACCTCAAAGTTGAAGCAAGGTTAAAACTTAGCAAACTCTCAAATTTTGCTTGCTTTGACAATCAGATGTTGATGACTTTGCTTTAATTAAAGAATATAAAGTTGGAGGAAATAATAATTAATTCATTTTTTCTAAATTAAATTAATAAATTAACTAAAAAACTCTGAATGCAATGAAAAAAATAACGAAAACAAATGTATAAAAGAGAAGCGTCAAGGCGTTCATTGTAGCATACCTCTGAAGTTCGACGCAAAGTTTTAAGGTAGCAAATGTCAGGCGAGGTTAACAAAGCTTTATGTATTTGACCCTTATGGGTCAGTTACATAAAACTTTATTTTGGCTTTATCTCAAACTTTGACTTTGACAGAAAAGTTCAGTATACGTATTTGAACCAAGCATGGCAAATTGGAGACCTCAAAGTTGAAGCGAGGTTGAAATTCGGCAAACTCTCAAATTCTGCTTGCTTTGCTTGCTTTGACAATCAGATGTTGATGACTTTGCTTCAATTAAAGAATAAAATGTTGGAGAAAATAATAATCAATTCATTTTTCCTCTATTAAATTAATAAATTAACTAAAACACTACGAATGCAAAGAAAAAAATAACGAAAACAAATGTATAAAAGAGAAGCGTCAAGGCGTTCATTGTAGCATACCTCTGAAGTTGGACGCAAAGTTTTGAGGTAGCAAATGTCAGGCGAGGTTAACAAAGCTTTATGTATTTGACCCTTTAACGTTTTGATTTTAACTTTTTAGATGACATATGTAAACAATACTAACAGCCTCATTCTCTTTGGCGAACGATAAACCAAAACGAACGATAGTTGGTCTTGACGTTTCGTCTACCCTGGAATTCTGTAATTTTGTCTCATCTCAAGTCACAAAATTGAGATCTGTCATTTGAGGTTTGTAATTGGACAACATGGAATTGGAACACGAATTGTCTCTATTAGTGACTATTGCCTCTATTAGTGACTAGAGACAGCTTATAGAATTCGGGGGTAGCAGTTACATTCTAATTAGATTTCGAAATTATTTGTCAAAGTTAAGTGCTGCCGTATGTTTTGATAGAAAAAACTCGCACTCATAAATACTGAATTGGAATGCTAGAGTGTACATAATTTTCAGTGTACGTTCGCTCTAACAGTAGAAACTCAAAGGGGTAACAACATTAGAATACATTGCAAAGTTCTCTGATTGTAGGTTTTCCTTGGATTACCAGAAACAAAGCGAAAGTTGGAGTAGGTGGTCTTTTCCTAGGACATCACAATGTTAGTTCGAACACATTTTTTATATGAAATAATTAGTTTTCCTCATTTCATTTCATTTTGGAGTACTTTTTAGATGTCGAACTGGGTACTGTCAATTTTTGGCAGTTGTGCTACTGATTACTCGAGATTTTTTTTTTTGTTTTGTGGGGATTTTGTTTGTAGAAAATATGTATGTGTCCTGAAAAATTGATTTACCTCAATAACTTTGCAGTTTCAAAGTTAAAATTGCGTAATCCCAAAAACTATATAAAATCAACGATAGACCTCTACAAATGTAAAGAGTGTTGTTGTTGGTGTTGTTAACAGCAAAACACTCCCAGAAGGTTTTGGGGAGTGATGCCGAAACTGACAGTCCTTGGCCGGATATGAACCCGGTACACTGCGGTACTGCCGGACTGTCGTGGTAGCGATTTAGTATGACCAGTGGAACCTTCTAGGTCGTGTCATCCATCCGTAAGGAAGGAGAAGATGGGTAATGAGAGGTGAGAGGCATCATATCCATAGATCAACCATCGAGTTAGCACGTCATTATCTATGTGCATATTAGTCGCCGCTTACGACTACCTCGGGCATATTCTAAACCCCTAACCCGCAGGGGCGTAAAGAATGTAGATTCATAGAGTATCCTACACACATACATATGTGGAAAATTGTGAAAATATACGATCGGTAAAACGTACCTTGATCTGCTGGCTGGAAGTTCTCTTTCTTCAGTTTTTTATATATGTATTTTTTTAGTCCAGAATACAAAAATATGTACATATTATCATTTTTTTATATTATTTATATTATATTAAATTTAAAAAAATAGCTCCAAAAATAAATCCGGCCAACAGAACGACTTATGGAAATATTAGTGATACGAAAAACAGTAAAAGTGTATTTCCGCGGTATAAAAATATTAGCTGTGATCCTTTACTTTTCTGACTAAATCTAGTAGAACTGTCAAAATCAGAAAATCCACTCTCAGTGCGAGAGCAACACCAAAGAGTACGGGACTCTAGTTGAGTTTTTCACTGCTCGGAACCTGACATTGTCGCCAACGAAGTCCTCGGCGACACTATTCACGACTTGGACGGCGCAAGTTGGCATGGAGTTAGAAATCTACGTAGGCGACCAAAAATTACCTACTGTCTCCTACCCCAAAATCTTAGGGGTAACTTTCGACCCCATGCACAAATTCGCTGCTCATTCAACCGCAATTGTCTCTAAGCTACAAAGCCGCAACAAAATTCTCAAGTCGCTAGCCGGCAGCACTTGGGGTAAAGACAAAGAACACAATGAAATGCTAAACAGGCAGTACCTGTTGAACTGTTGCAAACCACAACATCCCAACAGACTACTGCTTGAGTATGAGCCACCTCCTAGGACCGTAAGGGCGCATCTACGTGAGCAATTTGATGAGATCCGGCACCTCACACTATCGCCGTTTGATCCAAAGGTGCATACGCAGGCCCTGAAGCACATCCATGACACGTCCGTTGCGTCCTATGTCTCGCTCTGTCCACTGAACGCCGTTTTGCACGCCAAACCACCTCGCGCTGCGGCTGAGGAACGTCATCTTCCTCGAGAGGCAAGGGTCACTCTGGCTAAATTACGCTCTGGATACTGTAGCAGGTTAAACTCCTACTTATCCAGACTAGACCCTGACGTGCCGAATGAATGTCCGGCATGCGGCTCGTCACCCCATAATACCAACCATTTATTTACCTGCTCTTCGGAGCCCACTCTTGTAACACCCATCGCCCTCTGGTCCAATCCTGTCGAAGCTGCAAGTTTCCTAGGACTCCCGTTAGAAGAAATTGATGACAATTTAGGTTAAGGAAAAGTACACGCTGGGCAGGGCTACACTTCGTTACAACAACAACAACAGTACGGGATCGCAAAAATGGTAGAACTGTCAAACTTGGTCGCATGACAGTTCTACAACATGTAGTCAGAATTTACCAGCAAATAATCTGCTGACTAAATCTTGCCACTCTCTGACTGGAGAGAGCTCAATTTTCTGCTCTCACTAGTAAGAAAAGTGGCGTACGGGATCACTTTCCTGTAGTTCGTGACTGTGTCTGACTATTTCTGACTGTTTCTGACTGTCAAATTTCATGCAGGGTATATTTATTATCGTTTCTATGAGATTTCTCACCATGGGTAGGATATCACTACCCACACTGCCACAATCAAAAAAAATTCACCGGTAAAAATTGACGTTCCTGGCAATGCCTACAAATTTGTTCTTATCAGCTGTTCACGTAACTGCTCCTGTTATCAGTAGAACAAGTATGGTGCGCAGCCGTTTATAAAATTGGTGGAAAAGAATACTAGTCCAAATTTTGGTAATATCGATCATTGCTTGGTAAGCCAGAAAAAGGATTTCAAAGTGATCTTCATCAATTAATATCAACAAAATCTACTTGACTTTGGAAACAGGTGCGTATGTACATAAGTATGTATTTATGTAAATTATTGGCACACATGTAGTATACATTTTATGTTTATGAGAAGACGTAGCAAAGTTCACAGAGCCATAGTGCTGATCCTCAAAAAAAAAAAAAAAACAGAAAATATAATTCCTGTGCTTCTACTCAGCTCCAACATGATGTTGTTGTTGTTGTAACGACAGAGTCACCCCGCTTGGCCGGGTCGATATAAAAAACGGCCCGGGTCGTTTCGGCACGATGGGTACAGCACAAGTACTGGTACCGTTTTCGTAGAACCGGCAATAACTACGAGAAACTAGCCGTGTAGGCCATGTAGGTCATTTAGGGTTACCCAGGGTGCACCAACGGGGATCGAAAGTGTTGCCGTCTAATGTCACAAGAGCTAGTTTTAAGGGGCCCATGAGCGTACCTTCTGTTGATCGAATAAGACTACGCTTGCCTAAGAAGATGGTCTCCTTAGAAACAATTTGACATAGCAGGTCGAAGGACTTCTAATGCCAAAACAAAATCTTTTCGGATGGTCGCGATCATTTTTAAGCCGAGTATTCGCTTTTCATTATTGAATTCCTTTTTAAAAAGATCGTCAATAGCAATTGAGTACATTGAGGGATTGAGACGGTGTACCACATCATAAATAAAGGGCTAGCGCAATAAAATATAAGGGGTGTAAAAGTAGGTCGCCGCCCAGTTGGTGCACCCTGGGTAACGCTAAATGACCTACATAGCCTACACGACTAGTTTCTTGGATTGCCGGTTCTACGAGAACGGTACCAGTACTTGTGCTGTACCCATCGTGCCGAAACGACCCGGGCCGCTTTCTTATATCGACCCGGCCAAGAGCAATACACTCGGGGTGGCCCTGTCTGACATTTAGGCAGGGCTACACCTCGCTACAACAACAACAACATTAGATACATAAATCAAAAAATATTCACAGCGAACCGGTAGATGCCTCATTCAGGTCTCGCAATTTTAACCCCGTTATTGGCATGCAATCACCAGAAATAGCTGAAGAAGCTATCGTTCAAGTTCCAAGGGAGACTCGAGCCACTCTGGCTCAACTTCGGTTATCCAGACCGTAATAGTTATTTGTAAAGACTGATTTACACGGTATTAACACCTTGTGGTACTGCCGCGGGAGCGATTTTGTATGACCAGGGGAACCAACTAGGTCATCTCACCCCCTCCTGCGAGAAAGAAGGTTGTCAATGAAAGGCGAGAGGCATCATATTCGTAGATCAACCATCAAGCTGAACATCATTACCTTAGCCATATTCGAAACCTTTAACCCCAATTTAGCTTTGATCTAACCCTGTTGGAACTGCTAGTTTCTTTGAACTTCTGCTAGAAAAGCTTGAGGGAAATTTCCGGAATGATCGTGCCCATAAGGCAGGTCGTAGCATTGCTAATAAAACCAACAACAACAGACCTATCTGGGGTATTTTAGTGAATGCCACGTAGAGGTGTGATTATCGTGCATTTTTTAATTTGGTATTTAAAAGAATTCTATGCACAAGCCAAAACTTTCTCACTACGAGTAATATTCTATTATGACCCAAACGAAAGTTATCACTGATAACTTATCAGCCTTTCTGGATGAAAAATTGCGCCTGTTTTTCGAAACCATCTTACTTAACGCAAATTACCAATAAAATGTCGCACGGATTTCGTTTCATCTCCTTCTTTGTCTTCTTTAATTATACTCGGTATTTGTTTCATTTGGCATCCAACTGCTAAAAGATTAGCTTAAATATTGGGAATGGTGTCAAAAGAAGCGGTTTGGCCTCGGTATCAACAATCCGAAAGTGCTATTTAGGTTAGGTTCAAGTGGCTGCCGGAGAGGCACACCTAGGCCAGTATTAAAAGGCCCGTTGTGATACCACCAACACTAGGAAAGTCAGTTCCGGGACCCTGCTATATGGAAAATCCCGGTATTATCGGAATTCTCCACATAGCAAAGCGCTATTTAATTTTTTTAATTCTTTCAAGATATATTTACAATCAAAATTGCAAGTTTTCATGTGGTGGTTGTAATCATATTAGGCCGTCCCTGAAAATGTGAAAAAAATTCTTCTATGCAGAAATACTGGGGATGGAGTAGCTTCTGCTGGGCCGGCTAAGCGTCAATTTTATATGCAAAAATTAAAAAGGCGATTCCGGATTCGTGATCCTGAGGCCAAAACACGTCTTTAAAAAAATCATAATGTTAGCTAATTTTTTAGCAGTTGGTGCTAAGGGAAACAAGGGAAAGATAAGGTATTTGCTTCTACCTAGAAAAAAGAATCGGAAGGAATTTTTGCGAGTGAAAAAAATTTCTGCAGAATGTTTTTCTTTTAATTTCGGGGACATTTTTCATTCACAGTTTCTCAAAGCTGGCCTTTTATGCCTGTCTTTTTTTTTAAATATATATATGTACCTCCATTTGTTAGTATGGGCAATGCCAAATTCAAGGTATCACTTACATATGTAAATTGCTTAAAAAGTTACCGAATATGTATTCGGTAAAATAAAAAATATGAGTTCTGGCAGTTTTGCTATATTTTTTGCGTAACTTTAACCATACATTTTGCGTAATTTCTACTATATTTTTGTGTAGTTTTTACTATATTTTTTGGTTCATTTTTTTTGCGTAATTTTTACTATATTTTTGGTTCATTTTTTTGCGTAATTTTTACTATATTTTTGGTGTAATTTTTACTATATTTTTTCCCTAATTTTTTGCATCATTTTTACCATCATTTTTGTGTAATTTTTGCTAAATTTTTAATGTAAAATTTACTAAATTTTTTGTTTAAATTTTTACTAATTTTTTTGCGTAATTTTTGCTATGTATATTTTTTGTGTAGTTTTCCCTATTTGTGTTATTTTTACTTTATTTTTTTGTGTAGTTGTTACTATATTTTTTGTGTAATTTTTACTATATTTTTTGGTTAACTTTTTTACTATATTTTTTGCCTAATTTTTACTGTATTTTTTACTATATTTTTTCGGGTAATTTTTATTATTTTTTTGTATAATTTTTACCATCACTGTAGTTTTTACTATTGGGGGTTTTTACTATATTTTTGCGTTGTTTTTACCCTCGTTTTTATGTAACTTTTACTATATTTTCAATGTAAATTTTATTAAATTTTTTGTGTTAATTTTACTACATTTTTTGTGTCATTTTTACTATATTTTTGTAAACTTTTTGTGGAAATTTTACTTTTTTTGTGTAATTGGATTCAGCCTTAAAACCATTCCCTTGGATCCGCCACTGAACTCTATAAATTAATTTGCAGGCTAATTCTAAATATTCACCTGGAATTTTTTTCCTCCGATTTTTATAGTATTTTTTTCGCCATTTTGAAAAATAAAATCAATAAAATTGTCGAAAAAAAAAAATTATTTCGGCTCAGTCTAATGTACACATTTTTGTCCTCAACTCGTTATTCAACTGGGAAGTTTACCGTATCAATTTATTGCACTTGCTCTATTTGCCGAGTCACTCTTCACTGCTTCTACCATGTTTGTCCTTCGTACAAGCAACTCGGTTCTTTCCACGCAAGCGACTTTCCAACAAGAGATCACTAGCATGACCCCTCCAAATGTACGAACGCTTCCAGCAGCTAGTTTATTCGGTACGTGAAATTCATAGTGCGCGGTCGCTAAAAGTTATACCATCGAAGTGCTCTTAACTTCATAAATAGTAGCTAAAGTTCTTTCTGTTGAATTTTTGTTCTCTTATTATTTTTTTGAAACTTAAAACCAGAAGAAAATTTTAGGTAATGGTCAGAGACCTATTTTGTAATTTTCTCATATGAAAATTGTTTTGCATTTCCATTTAAAAGATGAGTGTTTTTCATGAAAAAATACTTGCTAAAATTCGGTTTGCTTTCTATATATTCACAGGATTATTTGTCTTTTTTGAAGTGCTCGCATTCAAATTTTTGAAAAATTTCAATTCAGTTCGTTCAGAAAAGTTCGTTTTGTTAGCAGAGAAAAAGGAGTTTTTGAGCTGCTTCAGGTAAGGATTTTAGATTTATTTTTCTTTAACACGATTATAGAATGCTATTAAATGAAAGTAGTGGTAAAGATTTTGCAAATGCAATTGCAAGCGAACCCAGTTAAGATTTGAAAAAAAAGATTGCAGATTTAAAAAAAAATTTTAAACTTTCTAAAGGTACTAGCAAATTTTAAAAATTTGGATATAACAATTAGAGTTAACAATTTTCGTTTTTAAATTTTGCATGGTCAATATTTACTGCGAAATATATATATTTTTTTTTTAATTTTAAAATTCTTTTTCTTTTTAATTTACTGACAAAAAATTTTGTGTCTTCTTGCAGCGCATTTAACTAGTCGTATTTAGTCCGATTTCGCTTGGATTATTTTTATTGGAAATTTTGACAAAATGGTCGCTTCAACAAATGGTGTAGTCAATTCTTCATCGGCCGCAGCATGTACCGCTAATGGTGGCGCTATCAGCAAAGGTACAATTCATGTTAATGCTAATGCGAACAAAACTTTAGCCGAAGGCAAATACACTGTGGTGGGCATTGATATTGATACAACGGGACGTCGACTAATCGATGAAGTGAGTACAAAAAAATACTTATGTATGTATTAGATAAGAGAGTAAGTAGGATATGAGTACTCGTAGTGCTCCAAATTTCCCGAAAATTGTGAAAATCTTCACTAGGGTCAATTTGCTGTGCCGGAATCGGATTTTAAATATTTTCTACTAATCTAACAAAAATTCGAAAATCCATATTTTATAAGAACTAATCCAAAATGTCTGGGCCACGCTGAGCAAATTTTGGGCAAGTTGTCCAAAAAAGTGAGGTTTAATTCGTATATCTAATCTTGGGCTTGTAATAAATATCTCTAATAGATGATAATTCGAGGTTCCCAAATTCGAAATAATTTCTTCCCATATCGAAAATTCATATTTTACCTGGGGCCTTATCATGTAATTCGATCCGAAAGAAATTTCGTTCGAATTTGAAAGAAATTGTATGTGATTTGACAGCTTTCGAATAGCATTTACTACAGAATCGAATTGCATGATAAGGCCCCAGAACGACTTACTAGTAAATTTCTGGGCCACAGTGAAAATTTTGCCAAATAAAAAAAAAAAGTGAGGTTAAGATCAATCAAATATCGAATTATCGTTCTAGATATGCAATCATGTTAGGGTTCCCGAATCCGAAATAATTTCTTCCCAGATATTAGATAGATATCAATTCCAGCAATTCCAGTATCGTAAAGCTTTCTATACAGTCCAGAGGCCTTGCAATGTAATTCGATCCGAAAGAAATTTCTTTCGCATTTGAAAAAATATGTAAATATGTGATTTGACAGCTTTCGAATAGCATTTACTACAGAATCGAATTGCATGATAAGGCCCCAGAACGACTTACTCGTAAATTTCTGGGCCACAGTGAAAATTTTGCTAAATTAAAAAAAAAAAGTGAGGTTAAGATCAATCAAATATCGAATTATCGTTCTAGTTATGCAATCATGTTAGGGTTCCCTAATCCGAAATAATTTCTTCCCAGATATTAGATAGATACCAATTCCAGCAATTCCAGTATCGTAAAGTTTACTATACAGTCCAGAGGCCTTGCAATGTAATTCGATCCGAAAGAAATTTCTTTCGCATTTGAAAAAATATTTAAATATGTGATTTGACAGCTTTCGAATATCATTTTCTATAACTATACAGCAAAATCACTTAACCAACTTTTATTTGAAGAGATTGAGACAAACACAAAAAAACTACGTACCCCGTTTTTCGAAGTTAGCCCTCAAAATTTAGTTATGGTCTCTCGAAGTTCGAAGCTGGACTCATCGAAGATTCGAGTTTCTAATAGTTTTCTTAACAAAACTGAAAACTGTATGAAGAAATATTATATAATTAAAAATATGCAGCTTTTATTTTTTTCGAAGATCTCACTTTGGCCCTGTATAGCGCTTCTTACCTACATTTTTGAATAGAAAGAGACCACCCTTTTCTCGTTCTATGAAATCGTGTAGTGAAAAGATTTTATGTATTTGAAGTTTATTTTCATAAATTGTTTATGAATATTTTTTTAATTTTGTCACTTCATAGAACACGAATTGTCCTAGCGGTAAATTTACAGATCGCATACGATAATTTTGGTTTTCCTTTTAACCACCCTAAAGTGAAGTATTGCTAAACTCCTCTGCCAACAATAAAAAGTTTGTTGGTGCTTCCGCTTTGATTTCTAATCCGTTTCACTGTTATATGGTCATGTAGCTGTATGCGCATTGTTTGTGCATTTATAACAGATTTTTCTATGGTTCGACTTTTGTGTTTTGGTTTTATTTGTTTGCTGGAAAGTTTTTGTTTTTGCATTTTTACCTAGCATTATATAGAACGACGATTGTTAGAATGATTCTCCATTAGGGCAAGTCATTGGCCTCTGTCTCTTTGTGTTGTAGTTGTGTTAGTAGGTAAACTCTGTTTAATTTTTTTTAACTTCATAAAACCACAATCGATAAATTAGTTTTGTTTTATGAACCAAATCAGGCCAATTCTAAATATTCTCTCCCAATTTTCTTCCCTCGATTTTTTAATTCCCTCGGGAAAATGTCCCAAACCTTTCTCTAGGAATAGAGTAATTAGAGAAAACGATTTTCAAATATTGGAAATAATCTATTTTGGCAACCGACATAATATTTCAAGCTTTGAATTTTTTGTAAGTTATTTACTAAGGCTGGTTTACACGCTTCGATTTTTATATTTGATTTTTGAATCAGTTTTTTTCTTATACCAAGGAACCTCGAAATTTCCACAAAAACGATAGTCTTCGCCTGCTGCACATGATGAAAAACAAAAATTTATATCCCATAATCAGTCAACCGAATCTCGATCAATAAATAAAACTTCGAAGAAAAAAATTCGAATTTAGAAAATTTCGAGTTCTTGATATTTAAATACGCAGTATTCTAATAGTAAAATTCGTGTGCCGTCGAGTTTCGATCACTACTCGTTCTGTTCGATCATTGGAATATTTGTCGGTACAACAAAAACAATTTTGTAGATTTTTTTAACTAACAGACGCTTGCGCGAGTATACGAAAAATCGCATTCACCAAATATTCCAATATTTTCTTTTCAGCGATTAATCGAATTCGAATTCTCTAACTATTCGATTAAGGCAGTATTGAAATAGTGAAATTCAAACATCAATATTAGAATGATCGTGTGCCGTTGAGTTTCGATCACCACTCGTTCTGTTCGATCATTTGAATACTTGTCGGTACAACAAAAACAATTTTTTTTTAACTAACAGACGCTTGCCCGAGTATTAGAATAACCGTACTCCACCAAATATTGGAATATTCTCTGTTTATCGATTAATCGAATTCGAATTCTCTAACTATTCGATTAAGGTCGTATTCGAATAATAAAATTCGAACATCAATACTCGAATGATCGTATGCTGTCGAATATTCGAACAATTCGAATAATTTTAAGAACCCTCGAATCTGTGCTCTGTTTTGACCTCACATTTAATTAATTTCATTTAAAATGTCTCCCCATAGATCGTACAGTTGGCCGCCTATACACCAAAAGATCATTTTGAACAATACATCATGCCATACATGAATTTGAATCCTGCCGCACGTCAACGCCATCAAGTGCGCGTTATCTCAATTGGATTCTATCGTATGTTAAAATCAATGCAAACCTATAAGGTGAGAGAAGAAGCTAAACAAACTTCGATTTTTTTTTTTTAATTTTTAATTAAAATTTGTATTTTAAACTTTACCCACAGATTATCAAGTCAAAATCGGAAATCGCTGCCTTGAAAGATTTTCTTGATTGGCTGGAAGCGCTTAAAGCCAAAGATACAGCATCGCAAGGTGTTATACTAGTCTATCATGAGGAACGTAAATTCATTCCATATATGATTTTGGAATCGCTTAAAAAATATAATCTGCTAGACAGATTTCTAAATACAGTTAAATCATTTGCAAATGGTCTCAATTTAGCTAAAGCTAATGCCAATGAATCATTACAACATTACACATTGCGTAAACTCTCTAAAGTATTGAGTGCCACACCAAAACCAACTGAGGTTAATAACAATAATGCAGCTGATGGTGAAACAAATAATAATAATAATAATACTGATGTTAGTTCAACCACTGATGGACAGAGTCCACAAAAATCATCGCCAAATAATAATAAAAGTGCGCCAACACATGATCGTGAGTTGTTTGACGGCAATGCTAGTGTGCGTGCCAAATTAGCATATGGAGTAGCACTGCAGTTGAGCAACCAACAGCCCGATAATAAGATGCCCAACGATTCATCAGTTGCATTAGAAAAATTACTCAGCGCTCTACAGCCATATGCACAACCGATCGAATGTGATTTGAATGAACTACAAACACAAAATGAGAATTTGGAGCGTCAAAATTCGTTCCGTCCAGTATTTTTGAATTATTTCAAAACAACATTGTATCATCGTGTACGTGCTGTTAAATTTCGCATTATATTAGCCGAACAAGGTTATGATTTACAAACTTTGAATGCTATATGGAGTGAAAAACAAAAGGATGGATTAGCTGAAGTGTTGCAAGTTATTGAGGAGTTAAAGCCGGAAGATAAGACAGAGTTGGCCGATTTGTTTGACAGTTACTTCGATCCAACAAAAACGACTATTAAGCCGATTGTTAAGAATAACAATCGTCGCCGAAATAGGCGCGGAGGTATGTAAAAGGGGGATTATGACACTATACGATAAAATCAAATTTTCTCTGGGTATTCAATTTTTCGAAGTTAGCCTCCTCCAAAACTTAGTTATGGGCTTTATAAGTTTGATGTTTGACCCTTCGTAATTGTAATTTTTTAATTGTGTTTAACCTTTTTCGATTTTTTTAATAGAACAATTAGAAAACAAATGTTTCAAAGGGTATATTTTCGAACTTCGCAAGCCCATAACTAATTTTTGGAGGTTAACTTCGATAAACGGGGGAAAAAGTTGGTTTGAGCCAATACGTAGAAATCAAGGCTGCACAACAAAATAAAAAAAAATTTTTTGAAAGTAACGTTATCAAAAAAAAAATATTTAAAAAAAATTTTGTTTCGCTAGCATCAAAAACAAAATCCAGAATATAATTAATTACACAGTACAATCATTACTAATAGGGCCTATGCACGATGCGTCTGAGTCAAGAGTCAGTTTAGGTGTATTAGTGAAAAATGTGTATGTAGGAGTTACACCGAAATGGCTCTAGCATGACTCAAGAAAATCAAAATGACTGATATTTTGTAGAATGATGGCGAGTCAACACGTACACAGATGACTCGCGAGTCAGACGCACTGTGTATGGACCGTATAAAGCTTTTGGGTGTGCTGAATCGGAATCAGGGGCCTTACCATGTAATCCGATCCGAAAGGAAATGCGATTCGAAAGCTGTCAAATCACATAATTTTTTTTTTTTTTTCAAATTAGAAAGAAATTTCTTAAACAGTATTCGAAATTTAATATTCCAAGATTCAAATATGCGTGTATCGATGGTGTTTGAATACTCGTTTGATTAATAGAATATTGGTAATACCCCCTTTCATTTTCTCCGCTTATTTCAGAATATAAAAAGTATTAAAGTCGAGTTCACAATCGACGCAACGATGTAATCTTAAAAACATAGCAGCAAAGTCGACAATCCATGCTTCGAGTATTCGAACTATGTATTCGAGTAATCTTAAGAGCCCTAGTTCTTTATCTTGAAAAAATCTAACGATTTTTTTTCTTATCTAATATTCGAATTATCGCATCTCGTCGAATATTCAAATAGTAGAATTCGATTTACAGTAGCATAAAAATTTACAATGGAGACCTCGAATATTCGAATCATTTTAACAGTCCTGGTAATTTCTCTAACTTAAAAAAACTAACAAATTTTTCTTCTTTTTCCTAGTACGCAACATGAAAAACGACGGCAGCAATAGTGTTCGCCCAGGTAATGGCGAACATGGAGCAGGCGGTGATAAACAAATCGCATCCGGTGCCCAGCTGCCCGATTCCACAACAAAATCGCCATCTCCGCAAAATGGTGCTGGTGGCGGTAAGCCACAGCGTGGCAAGCGTAATCCACGATCACGCAATAACTCCTTGAAAACACAGCTACCAAGCCCTGTTGAAACAGCAGCAAACAACATAACAACAACAACAACAACAACGGCAACAGCAGCCAATTAAGCAAATAATGTTTTCATGCAAGAATTTCGTTGGAATAGACAGGCGCTGTTGCAATACGAAAAGTAAAATATAAAAGTAGTTATTTTTGTTGTTGCATATTTTTTTGGTATACAAAATTTATTAGAATTTGAATTTTTTCTAAACTTGATCTATGAGAACATGCTGTACATATTTAACATGTTGATACAATAATCATAATTGTAGTTTACATTTTTATATACATACATACCAAATTGGAATTATTAAGAAATTATATAATTTATATACATAATTGTTATAGAACTCAATTAGTGCTAGAAGTAGCAAAAGGGAGCTTTAAATGTTTCGGTCATGGATTCTGAGCTCTTCATTTCACTCTTTTGTTATTGATTTGCGAAAACCAATTTCGAATCCGGAAATTAAGTTACACAATAAAAAAAAATTGGATTTAGAACTTTCGAAACGAGTTGTAGAATAAACGTTCTGATTCGAACATGCACGAAAAAAGCTCAGAATCCTTAACCGAAATATTTATTAGCTTGAACTGCGCATCAAACACCAATTAGACATCTATACAATAGGGGAATTCATGTAACCATATAAGTTTACAAAATGCTTCAATGTATACATTTATCAGCTCAGCTAGATGAACGCCCTAGATAAATTTATTTGAACTTGATGTCAAACAAAAACTTTTTCCAATTAAAAAAGTAATTTTCGATCCATTTTTAACATATTCTTCTATTTTTGTCCAGTGTGTATTGAATGCATTAAAAAAAATTACATATCGAAGGGCGTCATTGAATTGGATAAATTAACGAACTTATTTACACACCAAAATCATCGGAAATTTTGACAATTCTTTTACACGCTTGATGAAATTAGAAGTTGACACGCTTGACAAAGTGTTTATAAGGTTTGATGAATTCCTCTAATAACAATTTAATCACATTTTATTTATTAAAGGTGTAGTATAGTGCCTTATATAAATCAAACAAAATAGTATGTAGCAAAATGAATCGTTGGAAGACAAAAAAGCTTAAACGATCGTATTGGATGTTTTACTAGAGTTTGTATAAAAATGTTAACAATTATGTTAGTACTGCTCTAGTTTGACGGCGTCTTGCGAAATTGCTTATATACTAAATTCACGACACCCTTGCTTTGCACAAATTTGAATTTTGAAAAGGTGCGCCTGTAAATAAATTATTTTACTACTATTAATTTGCTATTTAGTACTATGTATTTATGTATTTAAAACAATTTGAAATCTTTTTGTGAAAAAAAAAAACAAACAAAAATCAACAAAACTGCTTACAAGAAATATACATACAAAAGGATTCAGTAGAAATTCTGTATATTTTATCTAATGACTCACAAAACACTTCACACACGTAAACTTAGCTTTTGTGAGTAGTTTAAGGTTCTTTTCTTTTTTTCACCGATAACTTACGCCAATAAAGCCAAGAGAGACCAAGTGATTCTCAAACAGTTCTTCTTCTCTGAGTAGAACTTTTAAAATTATTCGAATAGTTCGCAAATTCGATGCTTAAATTGCCGATTTTTTTTGCTCCACAAAATCGAATGTTACTATTCGAATATTCGATGAGCTACTATTGTTCGAATATTCAATAAACTGTCAAAAAAATGATGACGCACCAATATTCGAACATTGATTTTCGCCTTATTCGTATATATATTCATTTCAGAGGGGGCAACTAGCGCTCTTAAAGTTATACGAATAATGTTCGAATTTTCGAAGATTGAAAATCGAATGTTACTATTCAAATATACGACTAAGCAAGATTATTCGGATTCTGTCTTATACGAATAGTTCGAGTATTCGAATATCAAGAGAGGCAAAGAAGGCAATTTTTCAATTACAAATATAAGAAACGAAAAGTTAGTCTGGTCCAATATCCAGAAAAAAAGTAAATTTTGTCGTATATTATAATGCCAACCCCAGTATCTTTTGGTAGAATTTTTGGGGTATTGTTTCAATTCCAATTCCAATTTTCCAAATTTACACTTTCAGGCCGATTAATGGCAAAATTATTGAACCATGGGCCGATTCTAAATAATTTCTCACTTTGCAGATTTTCTCACTCTCATATAATTTGTGAACAAAAAGGCATGAAAAGGTGAAACGTTTTGCACCGGTTCACTAGTGAAAAATTATTTAAAATTGGCATGATAATAGTACATTTACACTGCACCAAATTTGGAAAAACTTGGCGAAAACTTGCAAATTTGGCGCTTTTTTCTATACAAATCTCATTTTCCAAATTTGGAGCTTCATCACATATGACCTCATTTCATCAAATTTGCCGAACAATACAATCCACAGTTCTTCCAAATAGCAACCCTGCGGGTGTTCCACATTTAGAATTGCCCAGCAAGAACCTTACTGGGTAAATGACGTGTGATAACTTAGGCAATATGCACAGCTGTAAATAATAATTTCAACTACACCTTTTTTAGTTTATATTCAGAAAGTTACACTTCATATTCAGAATTTACAATTGATATTCAGAAAATTCCAATTAATATTCAGAATTTTCATTTCATATTCAGAAAATTACAATTCATACTCAGAACTTCCATTTGATATTCAGAAAAATGCAATTAGTATTCAGAAAGTTCCATTTGGTACTCAGAAAATAAAATTAATCTTCAGAAAATTACAATTGATTTGAGGAAGTTACAATTCATATTCAGAAAATCTCTTTGAACTCCGCATTTAAAATTTGTTCATATAAATTTGGATTTCTGAATATCAATTTCAATTTTCTGAATATCAATAGTAATTTTCTGAATATTAATTTTAATTTTCTGAATATTAATTTTAATTTTCTGAGTATCAATTGTAATTTTCTGAGTATCAATTGTAATTTTCTGAATGTCAAATGAAATTTCTGAATATCAATTGTAAATTCTGAATATCAATTGTATTTTTCTGAATATAAATTGTAACTTTCTGAATATAAACTGAAAAAGGTGTAGTTGGCTAATTTCAATTCGCCAAATTTGGTGCAGTGTAAATGTACTATTACACATTTCCATCTATCAGCAATTCCGCCAGAACAGAGGAAACTCAATGGAAACCACGAAATTTATCAGAATTCACTAGATAACTTCGATGAATTTCATGATTTTCATCGAGTTTCCCGATCCGGCGAATAGCCCTCTTGAAGTAAAAACCCAACCTAGCGACACGACGAAATTCCGACGGAACTTCCTATTGGGTGTCGATAGATATTTCATTGACTTTATCGAATTCCTCTACCAAATTACGATAAAGTCGATGAATCTCCGTCGGAATAGCTCTGATAAACCGCACAATCAGGCAGGTACTGCAATGCATTTCCGAAAAAAATTTGTGAAAATTTTGTCAAATTACATAAGAATTACCAAATTTTCACAAATTTTATACGGAAATGAATTGCTAGAACCTGCCTGAATGTCATTTCACTTATTTATTGGCAATTCTTGGATAAAAAAAATCAAAAATATTTCCTTTATGTAATAAAATTCTATCCACTCTTTACAGTTTTTAAAACAAATTCCCAAGTTTCTTACTCTAAGAAGATGAAACGAAACCTGTACAAATTTGCTCTAACGGGCCTCAAATGCAGAGATAAAAATTGTAGAAGAAAAGTATGAAAACAGATGCCAGTTCCACGCAAATTCTTGCAAACAAAATTTTAGTGAAAGAAAAAAATTTAATTTGTGTATTTGGAAAAATTTTAAATTTTGTGAAGTCAAACCAAAAAGTAACCGCAATTTGAAATGCAGCAAGAAAGAAACAACAAATTTTCAGTGCCGAAGATAGTGTCCTCAATGTCAGTCAAAAGGACTGTTTCGTCAAGACAATCTTTTTTATTTTAATCAACATTGGTATATATAAAATAAATCATATACGATCTATCGCCTCAAAAAAATGTCTGACCTAACGAATAGAATTAATGGCGAAGACGATAAGCCACACTGGGCATGCAACAATCAAAGATCTGGAGACTAATCACAAACCAATTTCTCCTCAAACACATTCCTGCCAGCTCAACTATAAATTCAGCAGTGCTGGTGGATGAAGCTGAAAAATTTCGTTTAACTTATTAAAACAAAAACAAAAAATAAAAAAATCTGAGAAAATCTCGAATTAAAAAAAAACCACACAACAAAACACAATTAAACTTTTTGCAGCAATTTTAAAGCAATAGCAACAAAAAAAAATAAAAAAAAACATATCTAACTATATTATGAGAACGTGTTTAAACATGTCGCGCAAACTCAACTTCCATTGAACACTCGATTTCCTTGTCACGTATGTCATAACAGCAATAATAAGCTACTTAAATACCGTTATATATGAAAAATAATAGTGGCATAGCAAATTTTCATTAATAAAATCATAAATACTTGCATTTTAAATATTTACTCACCGCACATATGCCCATTATTTGTTTTTGTATTTTGAAATGAAAGGCATAAAAAGCAGCAATTATAATTTATTTTACGTATACTCGTCTTAAGGCAACAAACTGAAATATTGTTGCTCTTTTTTTTGCTGTCGCACATGTAAGTTAATGGAATCATAACGTATTTCAAGTCCATTTTCTTCAGACATACACTGTTCATATATCCAAAGACAACCCATCATTACTCTCTACTAATAAAAATATTTGTAAATTTTTTTGTATTGTTTACTCGTTTTAAAAAGAAAATTTGCTGATATTCTGTTGTGACTAATTGTATACTTTATTTGAAATAAAAATTCAAAAATCAGTTTAATTCATGTGCTTGTTAAATTTGTTTGCTTATTTTTAAGCGCCGCTGGCATAAAAAAAAACCGATTAAAGGCTCATTTACACGGATCGATTTTCTGGGCAATTTTTTGTCGTCCCACCGTGTAAATAGCAATTCGATCGATCTACCCCTTGTGTTTGAAGCTAGAAAGCAGTGGATCGACCCGTGTAAATGAGCCTTAAGGCTAGTCGGTGAGTAATTTGACAGCTAACCAGTCAAACGGCCATAAGATAGTTCACGTCTACTGCTACCGCTTTCATTGTAATCAAGTTGTCGCCGACGTTTTTAATGTGTTTGACCCGAAACTTTGAGAGGGTGGTAAAAATGTGGTGATAATCGATAAAAAACGGACTTCTTATATCGATTATAAAGTAGGGTAAAGCGGCGCACAAGTAGGAAACCGCTCGAAACTCGTTCAACTCAAACTCTCGGAGCTTATAACGAATTAAATTTGGATCGCCCAGAAATATCATTTCAAGTTTTCATAAAGAGGTCTAATAGGCCCTATATACGATGCGTCTGAGTCAACCCAGCAAACCATAAGAGCTCTAAATGAGCGCATATGGGACTCTTTCCTCTGAGCGCTCACATTCATAATGAGTTCATAAAACAATCATAAACAGTCATAAAATGCTCGTATTTGAGTGGCTTTTCCTATAAATGAGCTCTTAGTCCTATGCATAAAAGATTATTTTTCGAATGTTTTTATGAGCTCTGAAAAGAGTGCATGAAAGAGTCTTTTTCGAGTGATTTTTTGTACGAATTAAGAGCTTCCTTTTCTTCTTAATTTTTATTAATTCCTTTCCAATTTTAATTTTTCCTTTCCTTTTTCATGACTTCTCCCATTCCCTATCCCTTGCACTTAAAATTTTCGTTTTAAATATGTAGAAACAAATAGGTAAACATTCATTGCATATCTAACCCCCTCCAAAATGAGTCCAAAATATGACCCTCCGAAATATGATCATATGTGAGTCTTTTATGACTCCGATATGATGAAATTTATGAGTTTTATGAATTGGTTACTGTAGGTGTTCATTGAACAAAGCAGCTTTGGAACAATTATTCACATTTTCTTTGTGAAAATTTTTTTATTTCGAATTAAAATTCAATTTCAAACATCATTGCTTGTATCGTTCGGATTGCTCCTGTGTAAATACCCCGTTCTGGACTTATATATTTTTGCTGGACAATATTTTCAAGATACATACATAGGTATGTATGTAAAGAGAAGAGTTTCTATTGTTTTTTTTAAATCATCCTATTTTTAATATATGTAGATTTCCCACGAACCAAAGAGAGGAGATTGTGTGTAGATTTCTGATTTTGGAATATAAGCATTCGGCCCACCACAAAGAACATTGCCAACAAAACTGAGTTCGGTTAGCCTTGGTGGCTTTCGCGGATTGAGAAACTATACGATAAACAAAACTGGCACATTTGAGAGCTGCAGATCTCTCTTTGGGTGAGATCTTATGCAGCCGCATATATTCTGTGAATAGTCCATGGATAACCCATTTACCTAAAGCGGCACCCTGCCAAATTTACTATTGTGATTTTTTATTTTATTTCTTTTTATTTTACTTTACTTTATTGCATTTTCCACGTGTGGCTCATTGTACCACATACATTTCAAGGACTTTACCCCACAAATATATAATGCCGAATGTTCATGTATGCTTCCCTAATCCCATGCCCCCATTTCAATGCCAAACCAGGCGTCATTTTAAAACCCAAAATGTGCAATATATGTATGTATTTTGTAAACGTCATAAGTGCATCCGAAAAGCTTCATAAAGGAGGCATATATGACTCCTATTTAGGCTCTATATGAGCCGTTTCTGAGGCCAATAAGAGTCTTATATGACTCCTATTCAGGCTCATATAATATATGATATTTTGCTCTTATCGGACGACCATCGCAGGAAGGGAAATACATTCATTTCGGACTCATAAAAGAGCTCATAATGAGCTTAACGCTCCGATTTAGGACTCCTTTTTGACTCATTTATGACTCCAATTGTTTGCTGGGACATTCAAATATTGTTCATTATTTATTTTCTTACAAAAATTATTTCAAAAAGAAAAATCATAACTTACTTGAATCCAAGGCGAATTCATTACAGGTGTGTTCGAGCGAATTCAGATCTACACGCACGCACACACTCCTTGTGCCTAAAAATGTCAGACAAAGCAACAACATAAGAAATTTGACAGCTACGATTGGATTTTCAAGGAAGAAGAAGAAGTCATATGGTGGGAAAAAGTCACCTGTAAATTTATTCGCCTTGCTTGAATCCAAATAATGAAAGTCAAAGGTATTTATAGGGGCACACTCAGAAAAACTCATAAAACAATCATATTTATGTACACGCTCATAAAAGCTCACATAACGATCATAATTATGGGCATGTTCTGAAAAAACTCATAAAAAGGCTCATATTAGAGCTCAGATTTAAGAGCGCTCCGAAGCTGGTTTGCTGGGATGGGATAAAAATCAAAAATTTTGATATTTTGCAGAATGACGGCGAGTCAGACGCACTGTGTATAGACTCTATAATAGCTATTCCGCTGAGACGGGAAACTTGATAGAAATCACAAAATTTATGGGAATTCGGAATAGCTGATAGATCCTGAAATTTTACTCAGGGAAATTCTAAATAGTTTTTCACTGCGAGCCCATTTGTATATTTTTGCTCTCAAATTATTTAAGAGCTAGAAATTCGCAACGTGAAAAATATTTAAAATTGGCCTGATTGCTGCTATATCGGGCAATCGTCTGCGTGGGATATGAGGGAGCCGCTCCCTTTGCCACCCCTTTGTCTTTTGTTTCTGTATTCCACAGAGGATTGCCAACCACTCTGCGAATGTATCATGTATTGCGATCCGAGAGGAAAATCGTGGCGTTAAGCTTCGGATTTTGCGGCATCCATCATGGTGCTCGGCTAACCTCAGATTTGTTGTGCAATGAGCTAGTAGGGCTGTGTCATGACTATTGGCGAGAGGAGCGATATCGGTCGAAAGGACTATTCAACGTTAGCTGGTTACCCAGATAAAGTGGAACTGCGATTGCCTGCTTTTTCGGGTACGACAAAAGGTGCCAAAGACAGATTAAAGACAGCCGTGTGGCCTCGACCTCTATTTTCGCCGATATGATTTCAATGCAGCATGGATACTCTTTCGAGCCTATTGTTTTGGAGTTTTTGGCCTTCCTTATGGTTTCAGCCTCTGTGGTGGCAATGGATATGGGGCAAGGTTGTTTTTGTGTCACCGAAGGTGATATTTACGAGATCATTTTGAATTTCCGGGCTTGATAGGCATTTGAAAGTGAACCATATCTTTCCCATACACACTTGGCTTGCTTGTGCTGATCTGAAATCTGATTTCCGCATCATTACCTCTGATTTCTAAGTAGGCGGAGTAGATTCCTTGCACGTGGCCACTTTTATTGGCTAGGGCTGCAAAATATACTGGGCCGAATTTGATTCCCTTTCGGCTAGGGCCGAGTTACCTTCGCATACGTCAGACGGGATGGGAAGAACGGCGAAGCAGCTCTCTGTGTACTCCGGAAAACTATTCCGGTAATTGTACAGATTCTACGTCAGAAAACCCCTCGGAAGCTGTCGGGAGAGGTATCAAAAGTCGTGTTTCGGTCACAGTAATATGAATCCGATAGCGAAACACTAAAACACCAATATCTTCAGTGGCTTTCGAGATATTTGCAATTGATGTTTAAAAATTACAATCCCGTGGTTTTGGGACTATCTCAGATACCGTCCAGAAAGGTCGGGAGAGGTATCAAAGCACGCGTTTTGATATGGTCATGCATAAATCTGTAGCGAAGACTCGGTATTTTATTTCTGTCAATATTCTGCACAAAAATACCATGGGTCACGCCCATGTCACGCCTTAATTTTAGGATCATGGATCGTGGATCGGACTCCATAAAACATTTGGCTTTTTTGCCAACAACTTTTCACTCACAGAAAATTTGTAATTTCTGCTTTCGGATTATTGAAATCAAAGTCAAACTTGTCTTCAGGGCTTCGGGATCTCGGGACGACTTCGCATTTCTTCCGGTTCGATACGCTCTACCGAGTGCACCACAACCAGCAGCGGATTAAATCTTAGGAAATACTGGGTCGCGCTCACCAAGAAAGAGGATAAAAAAATAAGCAATTTTGTTATGCGTGGTTCTTTTTCTAACCATCTTGTGGGTGCTAATTCGTGATGAAAATTATCGCTTTATCGAATTTTGTCGAATTCACTTTGATATTGAACTCATTTTTGATTTGGTTTTTACCATGGTTAACCTTGGTTGGCAGGGTATTTAAACTTTTCTCACCACAGAGTTCTGCCTTCTCTGTGCTCTGCCACCACATTCTGTATCGAAGTTGGCAACACAAATAACTGAAACTGTCATTTTTCATTATAAATGTCTGGCAGCACTGAAACAGCTGACAGCAAGTTGTCAATTTTTTTTCCAAGTTTGTCAGTTTTCACTCAGCTGCAGTCGGAAAATTATTGTGGAAATTATTAAAAGACGTTCGAAGAAAACACAATAAAATAATAAGTGCGTGTAATTTATACTATATAGTATTAGCAATAAAATACGCAATAAATACCCAAGTGCTAATTCAAATCGGAAAAAGAGAATAAATAAATCTTGTGCCAATATTTTGATAAAGTGAAAATTTGATTTTGCCCTCTTTTTTTTTATTGGGGAAATTTTCAAAAGAAAAGTGTTTCTGGGATTCTTATGTGTAGTGAAGTGCGTGGATTGTCGATCGCGATGATGGACGAACTAGCTGAGGAAGTGCAATTCCGTTTTCCGGGTGAAAAGGTGAATGCGCCTCTGCTAATAACGATTTACTACGCCGCCAGATTGGATCATGCCAAACGACTGCTGGCTGCCACCAATGATATAGAAAACAGAGAGCTGGTCAATTATTTAGTTAATTTGGTGAGCAACAATTATTTAGATATGTTTTTTTTTTTGTTTTACTCATAAGCATACATGTGCTTTTCGTCTTTGTTAAGTTTGTGCGATTAGCAAATAAACGATATTATAATTTCAATGGGCACAGTTTTGGGTGAGATACAAATCTTAATAATTAATAGGTATGTATGTGTGTGGGTGTGATTGTAAACACAATGGGAAAGATCTCGTAGCGTGATTTCAAAGCTATATATCTGTAAATATATATATATTCGTATGTATGTATTTATTTTTGCTTATTATTGGGAGAAGCAATCAAATTTGTTGGAAATGGCGTATTTTTACTTTCATGATTCCCTTTGCTGCGGAAAATTGCCGATGACTTTACGTTTTGCTTGCTCTTTGTTTTTCTTAGCTGCTGAGCGATAGTATAAACATTGTCATCATAGGGAGGGTGATGGACAAGCCAGCTGCAAACTCGTTTCCTATTTTACACATTTACGCATGTGTTCTCAGAGAGGACTTCTATAAGAAAAATCGTATCCTTTTCGGCAATAGACGTTTCCATTAGTGAAGTCATGCAACTATGGTTACAGTATAGAAGTTACTCGCCGGAATTCAACGCTTTTTTTTGTAGTAAAGCAGATCTAGAGGTTGTACTTGACTTGAACCCCTGCACATCTACATATCTTTATATAAATACGCCACATGAAAAATTTAGGAACCTCCTGTGAGCGAACGGTTTGACCGATTTGAATGAAATATGCACCGATGGAAAGGAAATTGAAAAAAACTGAGGTATAGGAAATTTTAAGGGTGGGTGGTACGGGTTAGGGACCCCACGACCCCCTAAATATTTTATTGGTTGAATTTTCGATCACAAACGATACTAGTAATAATAGAGCACCCTACGACGCTTACAAATATGAAAAGGGAAAGTTTGACGAGGGAAAAGTAATTAAAATCCGCAACATCCAGAGCTTCGAGCGCAGCCTCCACTCCTCTAACTGCATAGGAAAGACATCAACAAGAATATTCGGTGAGAAAATTAAATTAAAATAAAGCCAGTTAATAAAGCATAAGGAAACTCTTCCAAAGTAGAGTCTACCCCAGGACCACTTGCTTGTCTGGTACACAGACGGCTTAGAGACCCCAAAGAGTATTGGAGCAGAAATTTCCATAACACTGAGACACATCCCAAGCTTTTTCAGGCAGAGTCCTAAAACGAGGTTACACAAATCAGAGCATCTCTATAATATCTTCAGTGGAAATCAAATCTGTACTTGAATGCGTTGAAAGTTTTAATCGTCCCATCATTTGACACTCCACTAATCTGCGCCACAGGGATCAATGGGAAAAGTCAAGCGTCTGGTCTGAAAAAGATATGCCATGCCAGAACGAGATTAAACTGAGAGATCTCCTTGGTCTTAAACGATAGGTTTGCGACAAACAAAAACACGGTTGGGGAATGAAACACTTTTTACTCCAATTGTTTGTACATTTTTCTAATGAAATATTCGGAAGATATAGTTTTTTTTTGTTCGCAATCCCTAATCGGGAGGTAGGTTCAAGCAAGCCAATACCTCAGAGTCCCCGCCCCCTTAACCTAATTTAAAGAATTAACTTCAACGAATTGTTCTCCTTCCATACGGTTGATAAAGAACTTGGTACACGTGAAATGATGTCATGAATAAAGCACCAAATAGAATACGATTCAGGCGGGTGGTCGAGGATCTATGCCCCAATTGGAGATGAGTGAAATGATGATGATGACAAAAAATCAAAAGACTGGACGGTACCAGTGGCGCCCGACCTGTCAAAAACCTGCGAGTAACCGAATTGGGGGACTTTCTCTCGCTCCGTCGCAGAAGGTATACTGCAAATTTTCCTGATTGGCTGGCAGTCGTTCATTGAAGCATGAACTACCTTTGTAGTAGGGTTCTTAAAGTTTTTCCAATAGTTCGAATATTCGAAGCTTTCATTGTATGTTGTTGTTGTTGTAACGAGGTGTAGCCCTGCCTAAATGTCAGACAGGGTCACCTCGAGTGTATTGCTCTTGGCCGGGTCGATATAAGAAAACGGCCCGGGTCGTTTCGGCACGATGGGTACAGCACAAGTACTAGTACCGTTCTCGTAGATCCGGCAATACAAGAAACTAAACTAGCCGTGCAGGCTATGTAGGTCATTTAGCGTTACCCAGGGTGCACCAACTGGGAGGCGACCTACTTTTGTATGTTTTTTGTTACTGAAAATCCATTATTCAATCAGCCAATGTTGCTATATTTTTAACGTTCAATCGACGAACGATGCACAATTATTCGAATATTGGTATACTGGAAGATTTAAATATTCGAATATAAAGAGCTGTACTTTACATGAGATACTACTAGCAAAAATCAAGTTCGAAAGGTAAAGGCTTAGTACACAGGTAGACCTGCGATGAAATTACAAAAAGAGAATCGGTAAACGCTACGATTTTGTACTCCTTTCTGGCACTGGTATGCCTTTTAATGTTAAATGCATGGCGTTCTTATACTATATCAATTCAAATCATATCCATAAAATATAAATAAATAATAAAAAAAAGTATAAAGCTGAGAATAATTAACTTTGTTGTTGTTGTAACAACCAAACGAACCAAAACTTATTCACTTTCCATTGTTTCATCAATTGTTTGATCCGCCATATCTTTGGCTTGTCTCGCTTTTTGCCTTTGTATATATTTTCGTCTTTGATCGCGCACATATTTAAGGAACTGTTTCGTATGCTCTATGAAAAAATCTGCATCCATATTATAAAAACGTTGTAAAAATACTTCTGCAAATTAAAGTTTAGTAATTAAATTAATAAATATACATACAAGTATCTTTGCAAAAAAAAATAAATAAGTCTACCTTTGAAGATGTCGGTGAATATAAAGTCTTTAATCGCTATTTTGTTATTTGCCGCGTTTTTGTATGTAAAGTGAAAACCAGCATCATTGTTAAATAGATTACGCCAAGTTTGTCTTATATATTTTTCTGGATCCTTAAAATTACCTTGCATAAGTTCGATGCGCTAAAAATAAATAAGAAAAGCACATTAGTGAGTATATAAAGAAATGTTTACAGAGATGGATCGAGGCCGTTTGGGGTCTTTTTCAAAATCAATTCCGGACTTGTTTAAAACTGTTTCCGGTTGTTTTTTGGGACTTTGGGATTTGTTTGGAATCATTTCGGGGTGAAGTTGTGTTACTATAATAACAAATATGGTCTTTGGGTAATTTCATTTATCAGTTGGATATATTTTCGGGATTTTTTTAGGATCATTTCGCCATTGTTTTCGAGATCCTTTCGGGATGGTTTTGGGACTCTTTCGGAGCTAGTTTGGAATTTTCTGGAGTAATTTCGGTCATGTTTGGGTATGGTCATTTCGGTATGGTTTGGGACTAATTCTAGATCAGTTAGGAATTGTTTTCGGCACCAGTTAGGAATTGTTTTTACAATCATTTCGTCATTATCTTCGAGATCCTTTCGGGTTAGTTTGGGATGTTCGGAATAACATCGGTACTGTTTAGGGAAATTTTTTGTATCATTCGGAATTGTTTTCGAAATAACAATTTTGGCACTTTTTCAGAGCCGTTTACGGACTTCCTCGGGTATAATTTGGGGGGGAAAGAACTGTTACTACAGCATCAACCATTATGATTTTTGGAAGGTTCTGGGACCATTTCAAGACTTTTTGTGGATCATTTCGGCATTCGTCCGGGCGGTTTTAGGACTTTTTCATATTTATTTTGGCAGTTTCGAATCCGCTTGGAAAAAACTTTGAAATCAATTCGGCGTTGTTTTCGGGATACAGATTCGGATCTTTTTTCAGGACACCATTTCGGAATTTTTTTGGTATTGTTTTAGAAGAAGTATTATTTTGGAACGGTTCTATTTATAACAAAAGTATATACTCCTTTCCTCAAATTTTCACAACTTCAACATGTTGTTGTTGTTGTTGTAACGAGGTGTACTCCAGCCCAACGCGTATTTTTCCTTAGCCTAAATTGTCATCAATATCTTCTAACGGGAGTCCAAGGAAACTAGCAGTTTGAATAGGGTTGGACCGAAGGGAGATGGGTGTTAGAAGAGTGGGCTCAGTAGAGCAAGAAAATAAGTGATTGGTATTATGGGGGGACGAGCCGCAGGCCGGACATACATTACAACTTATACAATTATACAACTTTGACATCAATTTGTATGTATAAACGCTCAAAATTGGAAGAGGTTTGAAAAAGGAATCTCTTGTTGTCTTATAAATACGACCCAATAAGCGATGTATTTGTAATGGTAATACAACCTAATTTAATCAATTTTGCATACCTATGATGAGCTCGGGGCAAAAACGAACCTTACTAAGCATTGACTACTCATGTAACCTTACTCAGTCGTTCAACGAGTTCACTGTTTTTACCCTGAACTTGTCATATGCAGATACATTTGAATACATATACGCACCAGCTGATCACGTTGATCCTCATCATTTCTCAACAATGTATTCCAATCTACAAATTGTTGTGGATCATTGAATGGTTGTGTGGGCATAACGCGCGCTTGTAAATTGAAGAAATCCAAAAGTGGTCTCACCGTACCCGAACAATTTGTTTCTTCCAACTTAACTTGTTTTCTTTCTTTGGTAGGTCTTGCTCTTTTTATTGCAATTGTCTCTGTTTTGTTGTTATCCATATCGCTTGGACAAAAATCAGATGTATACAAAGGCTCTACATAAAAGTCGGTGGTATTATCTTCATGATCAGCAGATTCGACTGATTCATTTAGATTTGATGCTACATTCTGCGGCTTGCTTGTCTTTTCTAAAACATCACCCACATCACGCCTTAATCCAATGATTTCTTTTCTTAGTTTATCAAAAGCGAGTCGCATTGTAACTAATTCTTCCATAACTTCCAAACAACATTTGCAACGTTTTGAACTGCTCGTCTCAGCCATTTTTGCTACATTGAAATAGATAAAAGATGATAAATTTTACTTAAAAAAAAAGAAACTGTAGAGGTACAGGCATATTGTTAGGTGCTTGTCTAGCTTTTGTAAGATTTGTCGGAAGGTGTGGACGTTTGATGACGGTATAGTTGTCCCTTGTAGGATATGAATCGAGCACTTTTGGGAATTATTTGCTTACCTCGAACCATCTATTCCATCGCACCACTCGATAGTGGGAGTGAGCGGATGTATGTCCGTGTATCAACTATCGAGTCACGTTTCTATATGCATATACACGAATGTTGATCTCTTAATTATTTAAGTATCTGCACCTTCATAGCCATACAATTATGTATTTACCTCGTATTGCCGCTTAAACTTACAATTAACAAGCAAATGACTTATTCTTAATCAATACTTACATTTGATTCTTCACTATTATAGAGCGTTGCAAGTAGGTTTTATTTTGTTATTATGGCATGCAGTTTGATTTAATTTACAAATTGCAAAGCAAATATTAACTTTGTGGTTAACGCTTGATTTTTGTTTAAAATCTCGCCAAAATCCGTAATTTCCTCGAATTCTCTGTTTTCACGATGTCGGCTGACATTTGTATTGTTTCGCATTTCTCACTTGGTTTTCACGCATTGCCAACTATAGTGAGTGTAGTGATGGTAAAGTGTTAGTTTTGCTACTCGTTGGTGTGGTAAAGCATTATGTGCAGTCCCGAAACTGTTTTCTTGACTTATTTTTTTTTTCAGGTCGATTCTAAATAATTTTTCACTTTGCGGATTTTCTCAGTCTCATTCAATTTGTGAGCAAAAATGTATGAAAAGTTGAAACGGTTTGTGAAAATTTGTTTAAAATTTACCTGTTTAATAATTTTCTATTTCAGGCAGAATTAATCTTCCTTATCGCTAATGCCATACCCATAACACTAATCAGCTATTCCAACCACCCATTCGAATACATTGTAAACGCGTTAGCGTTATGTTATGGCAAGTATAATCGAGTACATTGATTTCCATAAGTTTTGTTGGAAGAGCTGATTAGCGTTAAGGATATGGCGTTAGCGATAAGGAAGATTAATTCTTCCTTTAAAACCACATAAAAACGTTTTATGACCGGAATACATGAGCAGAGATTTGGCTTGCAGCGCTGCTAGTTTTACTGCTGTTTGAACGATTTGTGCACTCATGTGCTGAAATTTTCTTGCAGTGACACTTGAACAAAATTTTCAAAACTAACTTTAAACACACATAAATAAGCCGAAATATGTTTTAAAAACTCAATTTAAAAGTAAAATAACATTTGTTATAAATTTTTTCATTCAAAAATACAATATAAATTTGTTTTTTGGCATTTTGTTTTTTGCTTGTTCGTGGTTGTTGGGTTTTTCGATACCCAACACTGGCGAGGTGCGTAGAAATTTGATTTGAACACGTCGTGCAGCCCCTCCACGACATGCAGGGATACATGTGTTCGCCGTAGTACAAACAAGTGTGTTTAAATTTTTACTGCGCAGGGTTACTGCACATCTATTTCAGGCTTAAAGCGGGCTACCCACCTGCCAAGAAATGCCTCAAGAAAAAACGAGCAAATATTTCTTGTGCCTGGTCAAGAAATTTTGACGTTTACCAAATTTTCCATTTTTTTGCAAATTACTCTTATAAAAATGTATAAAACATGTGTAGCGCAATATGTACTCACCTTTGCTATGAATCTGCACGTTTACCTCAGGAAATATATACGAGCTTATTTATTTCTTGAGGTAAACCGGCGTTGCCAACTATCGAAAAGTGCTGTATTTTTTCTTATGAACTGAGTATTAAAAAAAAAAGAAAAAAAACTAATGGCGGCGATATACCAACAGGTTATCATAACCTCTAACGAGATTTTTTAGCCGAGCTTCTCTTTCCAACTTGTGGTGTGTTGCTTTTGAGTTTTCCTACAAGTTGGCGGGACCTACAGTTTTTTGCCGATTCCGAACGGCACTTGCAAAGTAAATGAATTTTTTTCTGAGAAGCTTCTCATGGCAGAAATACACCCGGAGAGTTTGCCAAAGGGGAAAAATTGTTTTTCTAAATAATTTTTGTTGTTACTTTTGCCGGGCATCGAACCGCCACGACTTGGTGTAGAAGGCCGAACACTTAACCGCTACACCACGGCGGCCGCCAACTGAGTATTAGCTCAAGAAAATTTAACGTGTGAAAACGTTTCTTGACCATTTCTTGAGCGTTTTTTTATATGGAGTTTGACATTTCTTGGTAGGTGAGTAGCCCGCTTTAACGTTAAACTTAGTTGTTCATATCGACTACTGAGCGCAAGATCAGCCCATTTAAAACAAACCATCAACGGCAAGCAATGCTCGATATACCCCATTAAAAGCGCTAAATTTATCAAATTGTTCTCTTCTTTATTACCCCATTTATCACCCTAATTAGGGCTTCATTATCTTTTGCGAAACGAATGTTCGTTTCGCCTAAAGCGGGCTACTCACCTGCCAAGAAATGTCAAACTCCATATAAAAAAACGCTCAAGAAATGGTCAAGAACTGTTTTCACACGTCAAATTTTCTTGAGCCAATACTCAGCTCATAAGAAAAAATACTACAATTTTCGATGGTTGGCAACGCCGGTTTACCTCAAGAAATAAATATGCTCGTATATATTTCTTGAAGTAAACGTGCAGATCCACAGCAAAGGTGAGTACATATTGCGCGATACATGTTTTATACATTTTTAGAAGAGTAATTTGCAAAAAAAATGGATATTTTGGTAAACGTCAAAATTTCTTGACCAGGCACAAGAAATATATGCCCGTTTTTTTCTTGAGGCATTTCTTGGCAGGTGAGTAGCCCGCTTAAGAGACGAAACGTTCATCTGTTTGCATTATGTAAAACGAACGCAGCAGCAGACGAGACCAGCTGATTGTTACGTGACGAACAACCAGAAAACAAAGGAACGATGTTTTATTCAAAAGAAAATAATTTGTCATTATTTAAAAAAAAAACTATTAAAAACATAAAGCAGATAATTGCGTTCTTCTGCCGAATAGTTAAAGGTCTGGACTGTTTTGCATAAATGCAACTATTTGCAGACTTTCAGCGCTGAACGTCCCCGCATTTAACGCCCTCGCCTTGAAACGGCACCAAAACCGATATATGGTATCAAGCATAAGACTTCCACGCACAGAAAATTGAGCTGGTGATGGATAAGGATTGACAGTGAATTGGTCATATCAACCAAAATACTACGGTCAGAGTACTTTGCAATGTACTCCAATGTTGTTACTCCTTGGAGTATATACTGTCAGAGCGATAGTGTCGGTGATTTTCGTCGATAAGGCACGACCGATTGCTCTAGCTAGAGCCATTTTGACGAAATAGTTGAACAAATATGGACGTAGTCATAGTCAAAGTTAAATATTATTATAAGTTAGTTAAAGCATTTTGACAGAAATTTATATGGGCTATCTGCAAAAAATGCTTTAACTAACTTAAAATCATGTTTAACTTTGACTTTGACTACGGGCACAATCTTTAGTAAAACGTAGTAGATTCGTAGGTACTTCGACAAACGCATTAAATCTGTTACGGTCGTTGCTAAAGCGTTCAGCAGAATCAGTCCGTCAGTACGTTGAAACAACTGACAGCAAAGTATGCTGTGGGTGTTTGTATGCGTAGCGCCAGATACGACGAATACTTTAAAATAGAATTTGCTCTATAATTGGCGTACGTCACGCAACTGACGTATGGCGGACTGATTCTGTTTGAGCTATAAGTTCTTTCACTGTATCGTGCTTGTTAATTTTGTTTGTGATTTGTGCTTAAGTTGGCAACGCGGCTATCGCGGAACGCATGAAAACTAGACGAGCAGTGGACAGACAGTGGACGGCAGACAAATTTCCGAATATCATCACGAAATACTGAAGAAAAACGGAGAATTTTCACCACTTCTTTTCGAGCAACACTAGACAAGGTAATTATACAAGGTAAATATTGAAAAGAATTACAAAACTGTTCCATTTGTAAGTAGAAATGAACATAATTTAACTAGTTGCACTTTTCGTTGTGTAAAATTGCTAAGCAAAAGGAGTTATGTGAGTTAAATAAATGAACGTGTGTATAAAGGGGTCAATTAAAACATCAATCTCATATGCATTTTTGGTAAGGTATATAATAAATTGCGAGTATGTGGATACAAATCTTAGCACATATGAAGCGCATATAAAGATTTTTGGCAAAATTTGGTACGGGTTGGGGCGGTTTAAGTCGTTGGTAACCACTCCGTAAACTAATTTCTGAATACTTGTTCATCAGGTATGTATCTAGTTTTTATGTGTACAGGCTTGGACGCGTTTCGAAAACCAATTGCAGACACTCACCGGATGCAATTTTACCCCTACAAGACATTGCTGATGGCGGCATCAGATTCTTCATATTGTTAGAACAAATATGGATTTCGGAATTTTACATAACAACAACAACATGCCACACCCCGGAAACCAGGATCTATATGGATTATAGTCGTAAACTGCTTTTCTATCGCCGCTATATTCGAAACCCCCAACCTACTGGATCATTCTAAAAATGGTGATAAACTTTTTTCAACGGAAGTCCAATGTAACTGGCACTTTCTATTAGGTTGGACCAACGCGAAATTGGTGTTGGATGAGTGGTTCCATTTGAACTGTTTTACAATATCCAGATCGAAGTGAACCCAGAGTGACTCGAGTCTCTATTACAAAGACCCGCTCTACGTCAACTATTTTAGAACTTTGTATGGATGTCGTTTGCAGCCTGCCTATGGTTCCACTAGAAACCCTATGCTCCAATAGGAGTTAAAGAAAATGCTGATGATGATTCCACATATCAAACGACTGGGTAATGTGGTACCAGATCACATCATACAACTTACGGAGATCTTTCGTTATGTCCTTGTCCTGCAAAGAAAGTACGGAGCGCTACCAAAAGGAGCAAAGGGACTTCGCCAAAACTTCCTTAAAGGAGCGCATCCGAATAATGAACGAAAAGGGAGCCCTGGAAGCAGCACCCGTGAGCGTTCGCGGATTACATTTAAATAGAGGATGTCGCACAGAGTCCTGAAGGATTATGTAGAGAAGTGTTAGCGCATATTAGAGAAGTCCTAAACGAACACTTTTTTCATTATATGAAGGAGTGTTTAAGGTCTCCTTAAACGTACCTTTGAGGGGTCCTGAAAGAGCACTCCCTCGGAGGATGAGCACACCGCACAGGGAATCCTAACAACAAGCACCTTACGGACTTCTCTGGTTAGGTGGGTGGTTGGCGGATTGGTGGATGTTTAGGTTTCTGGCAGTTACACAGAATCTCTTAGCTCCGTATATCCTAGGAATAAAGCTTCTCGATGGAGGTGAGATTTAGGTTTCATGACGTTACCTTAATTCACAAAGAAGCTATCTGCATAATTCGAGACAGAATTTGATGCCGCGTAAAAGCTATTGGGCCTGGTCTCTGACATGCAACCGCTTTATTCCTTTGCTTAGACCGGACTTTCGTGGTAACAGTTTTGTACTTTTCAATTGTACATCAAAAAACAATATAATTTGCTAATCTATACATTTTCTTTTAGAAATCATGTCCAGACCCGGTAATGCACGCTGCAAGTGCTGTGATGAAGTAATGGAGGAGCTTCTTACCATGCGGCAAACATTCGAAAAATTATTTCACAAATTAACAAAACAGGTAGTTGAGTTAGCACGTCAAGTAGCCGCCAATGGCTCCGGAAAGAAGAATAAAACAAAACGCGATAGTAGCGCTAGTCCAAGCCGGTGCTCTCCGCCACCAACAAAATCCAAGCGTTTCAATAATAATAGCGAAAGCGAAACTGAATGTTACAAATTGAAAACGGAAAAAAAATCGACAGCGAAAAAGTCTGTAATGACCAAGCAGGAACCCGTGGATCCCGTTGATCCTGTTGACGTGCATAACGTGACGAAAGTTAGTCGACCCGTGTTGGACTTCTTCAATATACAAGCACGTGTTATGCCAACACAACCATTTAAGACCGCAGATCAATTTGAAGATTGGAATGATATTTTCAAGAGCGACGAAGATCAATGTGATCAATTGGTAGGTTTATATTGAAACTTGTTTCCTTTCGCTATGAATTATATGAACATTTTTTTAAAATTAACAGCGTGTTGAACTATTGCAAGGCCATTTCGATGAACCCGATAAATATATAAAACATATATGGCGTAGTATTTTCAAAAATGAAGCAGCACAATGTTACTCGTATAGGGGTAATGGTCGTTGTAAGAAGCGCGCTATTAAAGGTTATATCTTTACGGATATATTTCGTGGTATGTAGTGAGTCGACGGCGTGTGTGTAAGATCATCCTCGTTCAAAATGAATTTGAAGAGCGCTATATCTCAGAATTTTGTTGTTGACCATGATCTTCCACTAAGCCACCGAATTGTAGTTAAAAATTTCGCATCATATTTGATCTCCTTTTCATAATTTTTTTTTTTTTGTAGAGTGTTTCTTGCAACGCTTTCATCATATGGATGCTACATTTTTCATGGAACGTACAATGCGCTTTTTCAATTATGCCCACGATCAAAAGCGAAAAACAATACGTAATGCGAAAAAACATGCGAAGAATGCTGATGGTACACAAAATGAGGATCCAATTGATCACGATATAACGCAAGATGAACAAAGCTATAATGGTTATGAGGGTTCAATGTTGCTATAAACAAAAGTAGCAGTATTAATACTATTTTCTTATACGATATTATTGACTTAATTACTTATTGTAAGCTATATTGTGAACAGATGTAATTCAAATTTTTCGTTTTTCTTGATTTAATGATGTAACTTTATAAAACTGACTGATGAGATTGTGCTCAAAGTTGTAGAAGGATCAAATGGATTAAAATGTTCGCTATTAATACCTTTCAATCTTATTTTCATAATGGAATACTTACTACAATAAAACTTAAGAACTTTGAAAACATACGATATTTGTTTAGACATAGCTCATTAAAGTATTTAAATATGTATGGTACTCAGTAAAGAAATATTTTAAATTTCATTAATTGAAAATGCGTTTATTTGAGATTATGTATAGATTTTATTTAACTTTTATAGGAGTTTATGTGGTCACATAGCCGATGTATTTGTTGTAACAGTACTTCGTCCTGCATGGTCGGCACATTCATTGATATAATTGGACTTTAGGCAGGGTCACATTGGAAGTGACGCACCAAACAGGTTTATATCGACATACACTATCCAAAATCTGATACAGTTGGCTGTTTTCTACTATGTTTATCTTCTTCTTCCATATCATCCTTTTCTTTTTCTCGCTTCTTCAGTTCTATTTCTTTCCTTATCCCTATCCATATCCCCATCCCTATTCTGGAATTAATATTTCCTAAGATATAAAGTAGAAAAATCTAATTTATATGGCAGCAGCAACGCCCCTTCTCCCTTCCTCCCCTAATTTTTTTCGGGTGTTAGAGATTAATTAATCTCATTTAACTTTTTACCCATTTTCAATATTTTCCAAATTATACTTATACGAAAGATCTTATTTGTATGGGAGGAGCCACGACCACATCATCCAGTAGGGCAGATTAAGGTTCGGACATATTTTATGCCACAAACCCGCAAGGGAAGACCCACCTAGTATAGCGGCCATATGCTAGCCCACTTTAAAAAATGATTTTAATACCCGCAAGCTTAGTTAGATGTGAAACCTTATTTTTCAAAGGTTTCTTTTGCTATTTAGCGAACGAGTTCGGTAGTGATGCACATACAGGAGTACTTAAGCGGGAAACAGAATCAGTCCGCCAATACGTCAGTTGCGTGACGTACGTCAATTTTAGAGCAAATTCTATTTTGACGTATCCGTCGTATCTGGCGTTACTCATACAAACACTCGCAGTCTACTTTACTGTCAGTTATTTCGACGTACTGACGGACTGATTCTGCTGAACGCTTTAACAATGATTATATTCTAGCCGCCAAGCAGATATGCTCACAAGAGGTCTCTTTGTTAGCTTTGCTCTTCTATCTTTCTCCCGTAGACAATCGGTAGGGTAACAAAAACACATGCACACATCAGCTGTCAGCTTGACGCCACACGAGTCAATTTTGAAATTTTCAACCCTCAACACTTTCTGGGGACTAACAATAGTTCGTCATGTTGGTGAATATTAAATATTACTTCATAAAATACTGTAAATGCAAAACAACTGACAGACAGAATTCCACCAGACCATTTTTATCAGTTCGATATTTAAAGAGTACTCCAATTGGAGTATTAGAGTATGTTCATGAATGATTTTTGCAGGTACCATTACTCTGGTATCCTTTATTGCCCACACGGACACTCTCGGAAAGGTCCACTTTTATTAGCGTCCGCTCTCTTTAGACACTATTCGCATGATTTTTGCAAGGTCAAAACCGTCGAAGAAATGCGAAAGTAATTTTTTTCCCTGATTAAATTAGCGAACATTTATTAGTCCTAGCATTTCCTTCCATGCGTATTTTTATATAGTACATATTTGCGGCTGGGTTGCATGCAAAATAAGGGAGTGTGTACATTATATGGGCACAGGATAAAGCACACATGGTAGCCGACTGTGCGCTAAATAACTTTCATACATCCTACCCTACTCAGCAAAAAATCGTGTAAGTGATTATAAAGAAAAAGGAATATAAAAGTAGCGTTGTTTTGCGCTCATGAGCAAGGTTAAGCGCCAATCAATGACGATAAGATTTTCCGAGAGAGAGCGAAAGAGGTAAGCAATGGAGAGAGTGAGGGCAATATAGATCAAGAGAGAGAGAGAGAGATATAGGGAAATAGAGCAATATAAATAGAGAGAGAGCAATGAAGATAGAGAGAGAAGATATGGGTAGCGCGATAGAGGGAGAGAGTTAAACTGTATGGTTACCGGAATTTGTTATTGATCTTCCACTCAGGCGTTCGGGGGTAAATTACTACTTATTAAGACAATATAAAAGGTTCACATTTTTTTGTGTTGGGTTCATACCCTCATATGTGTATGTAAATATCCTGCGAGTAGTTGTTGTTTCATTTAGCGCACGCTCACGAATTGTTATTGAATTTTCCCAATTTCAAAGGACATTCATCTACATTTTAACTGTTTAAAAACAGTTGGCTTTTTATCCTTGCGCAGTACTGTGACATAGAAAATTTCAAACGGAAAGAAGAGAATGAATTCTGAACGTATTCGGTATTATAAAATTGAATTTAAAGAAAAAAAAATTCAAAAAAAACTTAACTACCATTTTTCTTTTGTTTTGTAAACTTCAATTATGTTTTGTAGAACGCGTAAACGTTTATTTGAGTCCGCTTGGCCAGGTGCAAAATTTTGGAGGGGCACAAGTACGACGCCCATTTCGTCGTATATTTCATATCCTGCGGTGAGTTGAAGGGATATGTTGAGTTATTTAGTGCATAGGTACATAATATTTGTAGTGGTGTCAGATATAAAGAGCAAAAATTGTGAAAAAATTAAAACTTTTTCAAGATTTTCGTATGCGACAACTTTTGGAACTATATGCGGACCACAAGTTTTTAAAAGTGCGAATCAATCGACATGGATATTCGTCCATTCACAACCTAAACTAAACGATGTGGAACGGGGAGGATGTGAGAGGACGGAATAAGGGGCGCGGCACATCCCATACAAATGTGATTTTTCCTACTGCATATCTCTGGAAGTATTCACAGTAGAATATTGAAAATGGGTAAACAGTGATTAATCTCTTAGACCTCAAAAAAAGGTGGGGACACATTTCTCTGGAAATATTAAAGGGCTAAATGAGATTCATCTCTAACATTTCAGATAGCAATAAGGGAAGGGAAGGAATAGGGATAGGGATAGAGATAAGAATAGGGACAGGGATATGCATATGGATAGGAATAGGCATAGGGACAGGGACAGGGATAGGGATAGGGATGGGGATGGGGATAGGAATAGGGATAGGGATAGGGATAGGGATAGGGATAGGGATACGGATAGGGATAGGGATAGGGATAGGGATAGGGATAGGGATAGGGATAGGGATAGGGATAGGGATAAGGATAAGGATAGGGATAGGGATTGAGATAGCGATTGGGATTGTCATTGGGATTGGGATAGGGAGAGGGATAGGGATAGCAATAGGGATAAGGATAATGATAGAAATAGAGATGGGGATAGGGATAGGAAAAAAGGACGATATGTGGGAATAAAAGCAGGAGAAAGAGGAAGATATAGCCTAGAATAGCCAAGGAGGAATGTAGTGGAAAACAATGCATTTTTTTTAATGTAGAAGAGTGAACATTTGGGCTGGACTCCGTGTACAGAGCCCTCTTGCGCGAGAAAGCTTTGATGTTGATGAACTTTAGATTGTTTGGAAAATAAGTTCATCCGAAGATCTGTGACCTTGACATTTGTGTAGCTACCTACATAGCTAGTCCACCCCAGGGTTGAATGAAAACCCTCCTGTCGAATCGATGGAGTAAGACTGTTGTTGTTGTTGTAACAGCAAAAACACTCTCCGAAGGTTTTCGGGAGTGATGCCGAAATTGACAGTCCTTGGCCGGATACGAAACCGGTACGCTACGGCACTTCCTTGCGGTACTGGCCGAACGTCGTGGTATCGATTTGGTATGACCGGTGGAACCTTCTAGGTTATGTCATCACTCCATACGTAAGAAAAGAGTAGATGGGTAATGAGAGGTGAGAGGCATCATATCCGTAGATTAACCATCGAGTTAGCACGTCATTACCTATGTATGTGCATAATAGTCTTCTCTTACGATCTGTATGCCTACCTCACACATATTCTAAACCCCTAACCCGCAGGGGTTGTGGGTTAGACTGAACCTCCTCAACTAGTGTCAGCTAAGAAGGACGAAGGGTTTGATGGGAACGTTGTGTTGAGATTGTCCAACATCGCTTAGAAGCGAAGATCCTATTTAAACAAGAGATAAGCATTGATTCTTATTATCTTTGGATAAACGGTTGTGGAAAACTTTTCAATGGTATCCGTTAAAATTGTTCGCAGTTTCAATTAACTCGTGAATATATTGTAAAAATGTCACTACGCACATTTTCTTTGTCCGCTTGCGTTGCCGTTATTTTTTAATTTTATTTGTCGTGGCTCTATCGGTCATTGTAGACATTTCCATATTGATAAATTTCACGTTTTGTCTGAGGGCGTTCGCGCAAAAGGAAAAACAAAACAAACAAAGCAAGAACATTTTCCTGTTGACGATGTGTCTGTCGTTGGCGTTGATCTTCGATCTTTAATGTGATGGCGCAGTGCGGCGATGTGTTTGGCATGAAGACCAAGATCAACGACCTTGACGTCGATGATGTTTCTTACATATATAACAAAAGATGCCTACTTGTGCGCTATATATGGAAATACCTAATTATTTTTATTGTCGTGTCTACTGCGTGTAATAATGACTTTGTTGTGATTTATGGGGAATACTCTGCCTACATCGACTGTAATTTTTCACACAGAACTGTACATATGTACATACATACAGCTATGAATCTCGCTACTTGAGAGCAAATTTATTGAGGACTCTCAATTAATTAATATACCTATTTAAAATTTTTTTTTTACAGAAATTCGACGAGGCCGATGGACAATCGGTTACCCCACTCACCATGGCCGCCATGATGGGAAATGTGACTTTCGTCAAGACGTTACTCGCACAATACGACATCGATTTGGAACGTGAATGTAATGTTGTATTCGATGGGCTGTTGGTCTATGGTGCGACTGCACTTTGGGTCGCAGCTGGTATGGGACATATGCAAGTAGTAAAGCTATTGGTACAACGTGGTGCAAATATCAATCACAATACAAAAGCACAATCATCACCACTGCGAGCGGCATGTTATGAAGGTGAGTGTGAGCGAGGGTCGAGAAGTGTTTTGTAAGTTAAGTTTGTCAGATGTCTGGATTTCCCCTGGAGTCTCTGGGTTTCGAGTGAAATCTCAGAGCTGCGCGTTTCGTGTTAATCTCTACGGGCTTCAGTGAAAAACTCTGGATATCTCAGGGTTACTGTGAATTTGTCTGCGAAACTAACATAGCGAACCTCAATATCTCGGCTCCCGGGCAACCTATCGGGTTAATTTTTTACAACACATTTGTTGATTATATATCAAACATATGAATCAAATATGATAAAAAAAATCGGACCATTAATATGAATTTTGTTCTTAAAACGACTTCCGCGCCATCTAGCGGGGAAAATATATATGTTGTTGAGAGGACGTATCGAGTAGTTTTTGAGCCAATTGATTACAAAAAAAACTCCTACATTTTTTATATATATAGTTGATTTTGATAGACCATAATATCGGCTGAGTCGAATCTACTCTTGGCTTGCATTATGACGCATTAACCGCCTAGGCGATTTTGGCCGTTTCATATCAAAGCACGCCATTCATTCCTTTTTAGCGATAACTGACGCCAATTGGAAACCCCAAGGGAGTTCAAGTCATCCTTCACCCGTTGTTTTCATCTCAGTCGAGGTCTCCCCATTCCTCTGCTGCCGAATTCGAGTGTCGATAGAAAAACTTTCTGTGCTGGTGCTTCTTTGTCCATTCGCATAACATGACCCAGCCAGCGGAGCCTTTGGGCTTTAATCCGCTGAACTATGGTCAGGTCTGCGTAAAGCTCGTACAGCTCATCGTTAAATTTCCTTCGATACTCGCCGTTGGCATCACGGGAAGGACCATAAATCTTCCGGAGAACTTTTCTCTCAAATACTCCAAGGGCCATCTCATCTTCTCTTGACACTGTCCATAATTCCGAGCCGTACATCAGGACTGGAATGATAAGAGATTTATAGAGCGTGATCTTTGTTTGTTGTCGAGAGGACTTTACTTCTCAATTGCCTACTTAGTCCAAAGTAACACTTGTTGGCAAGGGTGATTCTCCGTTGTTTTTCTAGACTAATATTATTTTCGGTGTTAATGCTGAGTCACTCGAGTTTAAAAAGTGAATATGTCCAAAACTTCCAGAAGATATACCCCTAAATCCGTTTTCGGACAATCCATGGGATTGGGGGTATATGTTACATTTTTCCGATATTGTTGGTCCCGAAAAATGATGAATATATTACAAAATGGTGGTATACCAAATTTTAGTCAGACCTCCGTCGTGGTGTAGCGGAAGCGTTCTCGTTCTATATTCGCGGATCTCATCCTGGTAAAATAAGCATCAAAACATTTTTTAGAAGCATGTTTTTCTAAACGGGGTCAAGGCCCCAATCAGTCAGGTATATTTTTTGAATGGCCTATCTCTTCTTCTTCTCATACTTACACATATAGGACCAAAGTGTTCAAAGAATTTCATTTCTATTTTTATCACGAGACGGTACAAGATACTTGAAGGACCAGTACCCTCAATTGATTATGTTTTCTGGTTTTGCCTGGGGTTTTAAGTACCTCAAGCGGTCCCCTCTAAAACAATTTATCCGGTAGGGTTTCCTGGCTTCTGTGGGACCTCCTTTCATGTCCGAGCTAAACTATACATATTGTTGAAGTACAAACGTTTCACAATCCTTCAGGTCGCTTGGATATCGTTAAATACCTCATAGAACATGGCGCCGAAGTGAACTTGGCCAACACCTATAATAATACTTCGATTATGATTGCGGCCTACAAGGGACATGCTCATGTTGTGGACACACTACTAAAAAATGGCGCTAATCCGAATGAGCAAGCCCTTTGTGGTGCCACCGCTTTGCACTACGCTGCCGAGTGTGGACATCTGGAGGTGTGTCGTCTGCTGCTGGATCATGGTGCGCGTATGCTTAAAAATGAACATGGATTAACGCCGGTACTGCAGGCGGCCGAACGTACACACGAAGCAGTGGTGGAAATGTTTTTATCGCGTCCTGGACTGATGACCAAAGAAGAGGTAAGGCCTTCGACCTGTTGAAAGGCAGCTTTGTGCTCATTCATATTTTTTGACCAATTTTTCCCTGTTCAGATAATAACCGCAATCGAGCTGATGGGTGCCTCATTTGCCAACGATAAGGATAATTATGATGTAACAAAAGCTTATCAACATTTAATGCGCGCCATGGAAATGCGTTACGCCGATGAAGATAAGGTGATACGAAAGCGTGTCATGGCTCCCATACCCGCCTATGATGATTGGTTCGAAACCGAAAATATACCCGAATTGCAAGCGATACGCCTCAATCATCATTCAATACATATGGAGACTTTAACGATACGTGAACGTATTTTGGGCAAACATCATCCTGATTTACCACAACCCATTGTGTATCGTGGCGCCGTGATGGCCGATCAAGGGCGCTTCTCACAATGTCAAATATTATGGAATTATGCTATCGATTTGCGTATGATAAATAATGTAAGTAAGAGTTAATAGCTGCAGAAGCTTATTGAAGTCTTATATTTTTCTTCGTAGGTTTCCGTTGAACGCGATTTACTACGCTTTGCGCAATTGTTCTCACAAATTTTACGCCTCGAGGAACAAACATTAGATTTATCGATTGTGTTATCGGTGCTGGTCAAGTGTCAGCAAGAAATCGAAAATAATAAATATAAAAAAGCGCATCCCGGACCAAAGGATGTGCCGCAAATGTTGGCGGTAAGTAAATTGTGTTGTATGTCCTTGAGTTTGTTGTACGTCGAAAAGTACTAGAGAGCTCAAAAGGACATTTTACATATGGGTCATTCTATGTTAAATGGTTGCAATCGACTACTTCCGATTTGAATGATTTATGGAAGAGTTTTTTTTTTTTTTTTATGGAAAAGAGTTAATTCAGAAAAAGTATTATAAATGAAATTAGGTTAAATAAAAAAAATAAATAAAAAATAGAAAAAAAAATAGAAGAAATTAAATTAAAGAAAAAAAAATAAAGTAAAATAGAAGAAGAAAAAATATAAAAAAAATACAAAAAAAAATAAAAAATTAAATAAAATGAATTAAAGTAATTTAAAAAAATTGTGACTATTTAAATAAAAAATAAAATAAAATAACATAAACAAAAAAATAAACGAAAGAAAGTAAACAAACTAAGTAAAATAAAAAAATAAAATAAAAAATATTGAAAAAATTAAATGAAATGCAATAAAAAATTAAAAAGCCATATTAATAAACAAAATATATATATAGATATATAAAAACATTAAAAAAAAATAAAATTTCCAAAAAATTATTAAAAACAAAAGTAAAAAAATTTTAAATACAAGTAAAAATAAATAATAAAAAACATATTAAAATATTCTAAATAAAAATATAAATAAATAATAAAAAACATATGAAAAAAAAAACAAACAAAAAATTAAAAATAAAGAAAAAATTTAAAATTATACAAAAACTAAAAAAATAAAAAAATGTATAAAAAACAATAAAATTAAAAAAAAAAATTAAAAAAAAATTAAAAAAAAAATTAAAAATTAAAAAATGTATAAAAAACAAGAAAATTAAAAAAAAAAATTTAAAAAAAATTAACAAAAAAAAATTAAAAAAAAAGTTAACAAAAAAAAAATTAGAAAAAGAAATTAAAAAGAAATTGAAAAAAAAAATTATAAAGAAATTGAGAACAAAATAATTAAAAAGAAACTTAAAAAAAATAAAAATAAAAAAACCAAAAACAAAATTTAAAATCTACAAAAATTGAGAAAAAAATTAAAAAGAAATTGAAAAAAGAAATTGAGAAAAAAATTAAAAAGAAATTAAAAAAAAATGATTAAAAAGAAATACAATAAAATTTAAAATCTACAAAAAAGTAAAAAAAAAATTAAAAAAAAATCAATATAATAAAAATAAATGAAATAAAATAAAATAACATAAAAAATTATGAAGAAATTGAAAAAAAAATTAAAAAGAAATAGAAAAAAAAATTAAACAGAAATAGAAAAAAAATAGTTAAAAAAAAATTAAAAAAAAAAAATTAAAAAAAAAAAATTAAAAAATATAAAAAAAAATTTAAAAAATTCATAATTAAAAAAAATAAAACTAAAAAAAAATGTAAAAATCTACAAAAAAGCAAAAAAAAAATTTAAAATTAACAAAAAAGATAAAGAAAAAAATAAAAGAAACAATATAATAAAAATAAATGAAATAAAATAAAATAACATAAAATGAATGAAAATATGTACAATAAAATAAACTAAAATAAAATGAAATAAAAAATTTTGGTAAATAAAATAAAAAATTGAAATTAATTTATATATAAAAAAGGTAAAATAAACTAAAATTAAATTAAAAAAGTAAAATAAAAAAAATTAATTAAAAATGTAAAATAAAATAAACTAAATTAAGATAAAATAAAACAAATGCGCAATTCACAAGGGGTATCGTATTCGTCTATCGTTGTATGTTTCCATGGTTTCCAATATAATTAAAAAAAAAAAAATTTATTTTAATGTTATACAAATTCAAAATTGAAATTTTTTAGGGCCGGTTTTTCAGTGCGAGTTTAAATTTATTTTAAACGGTTAGTTTGTATTATATAAACTCTACTCAACTCTGTCTGTTGTTTAAACTTTCACTGAAAAACCAGGCCTCAGAGTATTAAAAGAAATTTTGGCATATTCAAAAAAAATTTAAACGTTTCAAAAGCCATTCAATTTTGGACTATATCTTTAAAATCACAGAAATGAAAGTTCAAAGTTTTTTTTTTTTTTTAATTTTGATATTTTGAAAAAAAAGTTTGACATTTTTTTTAACATTCTAGTCGAGTTTGATTACTTAATAAAAAACGTCTAAACTCTGAGCACTGTCAAGGATAAAATATGAAAATCGGAAGGAGTCTATTCAAACGGTTTGACAGAAATTGAACAATTTTTTTTAATCTTTTTTATTTTTATCATTTATTTCTAGGATCAAAATGAGCAAAATGTCGTCACTGCCCTCTATTTCATCAAAATAATTACGAAACTTTTAGCGCACACTAATATCGATATACAACGAACACAAATCGAGCAATTGTACTCAACAATATTGAAATTTATAAAATGTGATACACGCTTGGCTGATGGACAAACTTTGCTACATTTGGCTGTGAATGGTATAACGCCTGTTGACGATTTCTATACCAGTGATATATGCCGGTGAGAAGATATACAAAATGAGCGATATCAATACAAGATTAAAGTAGCATAATAGCTCTGATCCCTTACACCCATTTGACAATCAAAAACAGTCACTAACTACAGGAAAGTGATCCCGTACAGTCAGAGAGTTGCAAGATTTAGTCAGCAGATTTTTTGGTGGTAACTTTCTGATACTTGTAGTAGAACTGTCAGGCGAATAAGTTTGACACTTCTGCTCTCGCACTGAGAGCGGATTTTCTAATTTTGACAGTTCTAGTAGTTTTAGTCAGAAAAGTAAGGGATCAGAGCTAATAATGCGTTGGCGGAGTAAAATTTATTTTTATTTTTTAAATAGTAAAAAGAAATGTTTAAAGGCATCTTATTGAAATTTTGATATGTATGGCTAGATAGTGAAAGAGTTCGCTAAGAATAATTTTGTAGAGTACTTTATTCGAATACCTCACTGAGAAAACCGCTCTCGTTTTTAAAAGTTTATTTCAATATTTTCTTTTTATACCCAGCGTACTAGTACTAATACAAGGGTATATTAATTTTGTTCACATAACGGTAGTACGTAACGGCACAAAATAATCGAGATAGATATAGAGTTCCATATATGGAAGTTCTTAGGTTGAGAAGAGGAGTTCATTCAGGCATGTCCGTCCGTCCGTCCGTCTGTGTACACGATAACTTGAGTAAAAATTGAGATATTCGCATGAAATTTTATATACAGGTTACTTTTTAGCCAAGGTAGGTTGCTATTGAAAATGGGCGAAATCGGATGATAACCACGCCCCCTTTCTCGATATCGAAAATTTCGAAAATGACATAAGTTGACATATCTCGGTAGCTGAAATGGTTAAAATGATATAAATTTATAGGCGAATCCCCCTAGTCATTCTCTTATGAGTTTTCCATAAATTTTTTGAAGTGGACGTGGCACCACCCACTTTTAAGGAAGGCATTTTTGAAAATTCGACTGGTCGTAACTTTTAAACTGATTACGATAGAAAGATCAAATTTGGCACAAAGCATACTAGTACCGTTGGGAGTGTACCTGATGAAATTGTAAAAAATCGCCATACAACCATGCCCACTTTCGATATCGAAAATTTCAAAAATCACCTAAATTGACATAATTCGGTAACGGAAACGGCTAACATGACATAGTTTGGTAGGATGAATCCCCTAGTCATTTTATTATAATTTTTTGATACATTTTTAAAAGTAGGCGTGGTACCGCCCACTTTTCAGGGAAGCATATTTGAAAATTTCACGGGTCATAATTTTTAAACTGATTACGGTAATACGATGAAAGTGGTAGGAGGTATACTAGCATAATAGGGAGTATACCTGATTTAATTGGACGAAATCGCTCCCAACCACACCCACTTCCGAAATGGAAAATTTCGAAAATCATATGAAAACTACCGCTGGGTATTTAATGTTCGGTTTACCCGAACTTAGTATTGCATACTTTTAGGGTAATACATTTTCCTTAAATACACTCGAATGCGCCAAAGTGTTTCATTCTGTATTTGAACAGCCTCTTGTATTCAACATGACTTATTTATTTTTATTTATTCTTTTATCCACTTTCACTTTAGCTTCCCGTGCTTTCGCACTGCATTGCTCTTGGTACATGTTGGCTCGCCTGTAACGGCTGTCGATCGTGATCGTAATACCCCATTGCATACGCTTGTTTCAAGTGTAAGTTGTTAAGCGTTTTGAAATATTTTTATGTGTATACCAGGAAATTCTCTCTACACATTTTACAGATACAGCACCCACGTGATAATCCGCATGCTGTTAAGCAAGCTGAAAAAATTGTCAAATTATTTGTTGATGCTGGTGCACATTTGGATGCTGTAAATGCGAATGGTTTGACGCCAGCACAAGTTGGTAATGCAGGTAGGCATTTTTCAAATTTAAAAATGTGTCACATTTGACCCAAACACACACCACAACGGTTAATTAATTATTTCTATTTTCTTTGTTTCTTTTTGCAGCTGGCATTGGTAATCTCATACTAAGCTATCAGAATTCATTGACCTCCTTGAAATGTATTGCATCACGTTGTATTGCCTTTCATAAATTGAAATATCAAGGTCTGATACCGAGAGCATTGGAAGCTTTCATACAAATGCATAGTGCTGAGAAATTTTGCGCGTAAAAGAGAAGAGAGCTGTCTGCTGGCAATGTAGGTGTTTGTTGTGCAGGCGTGAAAAAGGAGTGTACAGAGGAAGAGTTTGTCAGCACTGAACACTGAAAACAAAATAAACTTCCTTATTTGTGTATTGTAATTTTTGTAAATTTTGTGATCGAATATTTATATATTAGGTTATTGAATTAAGGAATGCGCTCGCACATGAAACGAAAAAAGAATTGTGTTTAATTTCAATTTCATTTTTTTTTTCAATATTTTTATTATTTAATTTTTTTTAGTACATCTTTTTTTTGCTATAAAATTATTTTAAAATATGTGTACAAATTTAAGTTATTTTTGTAAATGTAAATAAGTTTTTAGTTTTAAATAAATTTTATGTTCAAAATATGCCAATTTGTACAGCCATGTGTTTATTAATAAAGAAATTTTGGACTGAATTTTTTAATTATACATATAAATACATAAGTACTCATTTTAAAAGGAAATCGTAACTAAAATCATCAAGAGAGCTGATTTGATGATAATGGTGTAGAAATTTAGAAAATGAGTTGACTATACATATGTATAAGAATTTATTCAATAACAACAAAAACTAATCTTATGTATTTAAATCCATCTAATTGTTTAAAGAAAAAACGTTTTGTATGTGCCTATAATAAAAAGTACGGACAGCTTACTTAAAATCAATTTTTCCTGGTGTTACATTCATTTTGAGAAAATTTATTTAACTTAACTGTTACCTAGTTTGGTGGGATGAGTCCCCTATTATTATGATTTTTTGATAAATTTTTAAAAGTAGGCGTGGCACCGCCCACTTTTCAGGGAGGCATATTTGAAAATTTCACGGGTCATAACTTTTAAACTGACTACGGTAGAACGATGAAATTGGTACAAGGTATACTAACATAATACGAAGTAAACCTGATGTAATTGGACGAAATCACTACCCAACCACGCCCACTTCCGAAATGGAATATTTAGAAAATCATATGAAAACTCCCGCTGGATATTTAATGTTCGCTTTACCCGAACTTAGACTTCCTTACTTGTTCTTTTAATATTAGGCAACATGTAAAAAAGCCTTGGGCTGAAACGAGTAAGTTATCAATTTTTATAAAAGATAGAGTACAGGAAGGTTGACTTTTTATTTAAAGGGTTGCCACCTGTTTAAAAAAATGTCTTCTCTAAATTTTCCTCTTCAGTTTGGTTGGTTTTTAAAGTTAAGATATCAAATAAAAGGGCTTAGTCATAGATGTGCAGAAAGGTAAAATTTGTTTGTAAAAGGGTTGCCACTAGTCTAAAACTATTATTCTCTATATAGGCAGTTTGTTCTAAACTTGAGGTTTTATATAAACTCTCTTGGCCTAAAAGCTAGTATTTTTTTTAAGGCTGCCACCTGTTCAAAAAATTCAATTTTTATATATATATTAGGAGAATATGCTATTTGTGCAGAAACTCTTCTTTGAGTGCATTCTTCTGGCGCTAATAATTGTAACGTTTTGACGCCAAAAGGGTTTACTACATAGCTTGAAAATTTATTTCAAAAACGTCTTACCTCATTTATTTTCGAATCGAGTTACAGAATAGGACTCCAAATACTTATTAATAGTTTTATTTAAGGCCACATTCTTAAAATTAAGCTACATTGCTTATACAATATTTTAAATTATTATTTAACAAAATTTGCTCTTAATAATTTTTTTTTTAAATTTTTTAAAATTTATTTTCTTATTTTCATTTTTATTTTAGTACGAAATCACAGTTGAAGGATCAATATGTGCGCGCTCCTCAAACGCCTTTGCATATAGACTTCGTTTATTATTTTGTTTACTATTCGACATTGAATTGCTCAGCCTTTTTTGTTTTGCAGCAACAATGAAACCGTTATGTAGCACGGTAATACATTTAAATATTTTCATCACTCAGCTTACTAGTACTATGTTGTAATTTTGGATACACTTCCGGTTGACGCATCACTTCTTCATATGAGGGTGGCGGGGCTGAAAAAAGCGATGTAATTAAATACATAAAATTGAAAGGATTTCTTGGAGATCGAGCCTAGAACAATAAAGCATTGCAGAAAAATAAATTTTAATAGGGCATCAACTATATATTTTCTTCTTTTTTCAGCCTACATAGTCCGCGAGTACCGAATTTGATCCAAATCGAATTAGCCGCTCCCAAGAGAATGGCCTATATACGAAGAAAAAGAAATAAATAAAATGCGGTTAGGTGGCAACCCTGAGTATCAACCCTATTTGACAATAACTTACATAGTTGATATGTCACTGAAAATAGCTCTCAATTGATACCCATATTGATATATCTTGACTACTATTTAAAAAAAAAATCAGTTATATGGCAACTCTGTAAACCGCCCCAAGTGGCAACACCCAAGTGGAAAATTTCAGAATGCAGCTATTATGTCAATGGGTTCCAGATATATTGGTCAATATACAAATGTTGTTGTTGTTGTAGCGAGGTGTAGCCCTGCCTAAATGTCAGACAGGGTCACTCCGAGTGTATTGCTCTTGGCCGGGTCGATATAAGAAAACGGCCCGGGTCGTTTCGGCACGATGGGTACAGCACAAGTACTGGCACCGTTCTCGTAGAACCGGCAATACAAGAAACTAGCCGTGTAGGCCATGTAGGTCATTTAGCGTTACCCAGGTTGCACCAACGGGGAGGCGACATACTCTTACACCCCCTAGATGGGTTCGGTAGCGGAGAAAGGAGAAAACCTCGATATAATCGCGTAGAGCGCTATGAGTGATAAATGAACATGATCTGAGTCTGCCCCCGGTCTTTCTGTGGTCGAATTTCGTCGACTCTGCATTCATTTCTAGCAAGTTCCTAATTTTTAGTGCATACTTTTAGGCGCCGCTATTACTTACCATTTATGATGTAATCCTCATCATGCAAATATGCGGGGTTTACTACCGCATCTGTGGGATATGCCGTTTCGATGGTGCGCTCTTCGGGTAAAGCCGAAATTTGTGAACGATTCGATTGCCGTCGTAGGCTATTGCTGCGTTGATAATGTGACTCCATGAATTGATCTTCATTATCCATTTCATCTGGTGGTAAGTGTATGATGTGAATTGGTGGACGACGATCTATAAAAGTTATTAAAGATAGGAGAGATTTAAGGGTTTGTTCTGAATAAAACTAAAGGTTACATGTTCGTTTTTGAAATATAAAACGGTTTAAAATGGCACAGTTTCGATTACCATTTTGGTCTTAAGAAATTAGACAATTTTGGGTTATTTTCAGTTTTGAAAAATGAAACGGTTTAAATCGGGCCAACAACGATTTCGGTTTTGAATTTCAAAAATGTCATTTTAAACGGTTGTTATTTCTGATTTGGCCTCAAAAATTAAACAGTCACAAACAAGGCGAATTCATTACAGGTGTGTTCGAGCGAATTCAGATCTACACGCACGCACACACTCCTTGTGCCTAAAAATGTCAGACAAAGCAACAACATAAGAAATTTGACAGCTACGATTGGATTTTCAAGGAAGAAGAAGAAGTCATATGGTGGGAAAAAGTCACCTGTAAATTTATTCGCCTTGGTCACAAACGACAAGGATTTCTTAATTTTAATTTCCGGTTTCGAAACATCAAGCGATTTTAAACGGTTGAGGTTACGGTTCAGTTTCGAAAAAAACAGTTTCGGTTACGATTAAGAAAAGATTTTTAAACTCTAAGGGTAAAGCTCTGAAAACTAAATGGTATAAAACGGTTTCAAACAGTTTTTGTTTCGTTTGCTACTTCGAGAAATGAAACGAACTCAAGCAGTTTCGAAGTTAGCTTCGTGTTTGAAGGCTATAGTGTTTTTAGTTTAAAAAATCGTTACGGCAGGAAGTATTTTAAAAAGGATACGGTTGAGCATAAAACGATGTCAATTTGAAAAACTAAACAGTTTAAAACGGTGTTTATTTCGTTTTCTGCTTTGAAAAATGAAAGGTTTCGGTCGAGGTTTTGAAAAAGGAAGCTGGTTTGGTATGAAACGGTTACGGTAATATTAAAAAAAATTTATGATCTAACGGGTTCAGTTTCGAAAAAATTTATGGTTTCAAATGGTTATAATTTTTATTTTTATAGATGGAAGGGTGTCAAACAGCTTCGATTTCGATTTGAAAAGTGAACGGGCATGGTTACGATATGGAAATATGAAACGGTTTAAACGGTTATGACTAGGGTGTGATGTGATTCCAGCCGGTTAGGGTACTATTTTAAAAATTAAATGTTTTAGAATGGTTATGGCTCCGATTTCGATTATCAGGTTTCAAATAGCTAGGGTTAAAGAATGTCGCCTTCGTTTTCGAAAAAAATTTAAAGTTTTAAACGTTATAATTAAAATTTTCACAAACGGTAGGTTTTCAATAACTGGTTCGATTTTGATTTAAATAAAGAGGTTGAAACGGTTATATTTATGTTTTTGAAACATGAAACGGTTACAATCGGTTATGATTGCAATTTTGGAATGTGAAACGGTTTCTATAGTCGGGAGACCGTTATGCTTTTGATTTTGAAAAGCTATCCGATTTCAAACAGTTATAGCGTTTTTAGTTTCGGTTTCGTTCTTGATTATGAGAAGTCAAACGATTTTTAATTACACAAACGCAGTTTTTTCGAATGCTTAAGGTGCGTTCCTACATCGCAAGTGGAAGTATGCTTGCCTTTTCAGATAAACTCCATTTATTTTATAAAAGTGAGTTCGTGGGTAAAGAAACCGACTTTCTAAACAAACTTGGAAACTTTGCACCTCGAAAATTGCAAATTTTAACAGATATCCTAATATAAACAGCAACATTTTTTTTCACTTTTTCTTCATACAAGGAAATTTTGGTTCGTACTGTATCTTCGAAGATGCTAAAGCTAATGCAACAAAAAAGTAGCATTTAGTTGCGTTTAGCTTTCAAAATTGTATGGAAAAATGCTGCATTTTGTGCTAAATGCAAAATGCAAAATGCAGGCTCAGCATGAACATCATTTTATGAAACGGTTAAGATATCGGGTTTAAAAATTTCAACGGGCTAGATATCGATTTTAGGAGATAAAGCGGTTTCAACGGTTATGGTAAAATATGAAACCGTTCAAACGGTTACTTTTTCGGTTTGGAACATTTAAACGGGTTCGATTTTGGTTTTTGAAAATGAAAGGGGTCAAAACGGTTAGGGTGGCGGTTTTCGGTTTCACTCCTTGATGTAGGGTGATCACAGTTGCATTTGAATACTGGATCTCTGGTGGCCAAGTAGTTTACTCTATATCACTTTTTTTTTTCAACACATTAACTGCTGAATTGCAAGGAAACTTCGTGCGATAGCTTTGACGCTCAAATCGGTCTATCGCACCATTTTATATACTTCATTTTTTAACAGTATGACGTGTGATACTGAGTAAATTTTTTAATATATGTACATATCTGTTGTTGTTATCTACAAGACATTTTCTCACACACTGTCACTCACCAGCTGCAATTGCGTCCGTATAATTCTCACTAAAAGCGAAATGGGGCTTAATCGACTTTTTGCATTTAAGAAATAACACAATCAGAATCCAACCGAGTATTAAAAAGAGATAAACGAAACCCAGCATACTCATAAAGCAACTAATTCGTCAATATTTCAGTTCACACTTAAAAAAACTAAAAAAAAAAATTTAACTATTTTCTTCTATTATTGCATTTAGTACTTCCGTCATAAGCACAAAATTTCGAAAGGACTGCTTGAGTGTGTCCTTTGTTGATTGAAATGGTTGCCCAAAGGCTAGCCCACATTGGTTGATTTTTGTTGTTGCTTTAAAAAAGGATTTTTTCTTTGCTTAAATAAATAATGAAAATCGATAATTGGCAAAGTTTTTCAGTTAGTTTAGTTAGTTAGTAGATTATTATTTTTAGTTGGCGCGCGCGACACTCCACATTGTTGTAACCATAACTCACAATACCGTTAAACGAACTAAGCTGACCACGAATGCCCTACGCAAAAGGATATTTGGCTTTTGGTCGTCGAATCGCAGTTTGTAGTAGTTTGCTTCGTCTACTGTGTGTGTGTGTGTGTGTGTGTGTGTGTGTGTGTGTGTAGCTACCATAGCCACTATAGCTTGACAATGGCGATAGCCTTTGCTGACCACAACAAAAATAAATGTGGAGGAAAAATATGGAAGAAAGAGGTCGGCACGCATTTACGTTTGCGTGGTTATAGTTGAAATGGATGTAGGTGGCGAGTTTGTGCGATAAATTTAAATATTCCTAAACAAGTGTGGTACTACTCTTCTAAAGTGTGGTAGTTCTTTTACATAACTTTCAAGGGTATTTTAGAATTTCAGAGCTATCATGGTAGTCGACCCTTTAAAGACCATGTTTCTCGAGACTTCGGAATAAACCGTTTTCAAGCGGTCAAGATTAAAAAAAAAATGAAACGGCTCAAACGGTTATGGCGTCGGGTTTGAAAGCTAAAACGGTTACGGTTTTGGTTTTGGAAAATTATACGGTTCCAAATGGTTAGGGCAAATGCTTAAAAAAATGAAACGGTTGAAACGGTTATGCTCTGGATTTTGGAAAATTAAACGACTCAAATCGTAATTAATTTCAAAAATAAATTGTTTAAACGTTTGCGAGTTCGGCTCACAAAACTCCAACGGTTTCAAAAAGTGTCGGTTAAGGTTTTAAATATTAAAACGCTTAAAGCGGTTATAGGTTTTATTTTGGAAAATGAAACGGTTGAAATGTTTTCATATGTCTTTGAGCTTCGTTTGAAAGATTAAACGGCTTAAACTGATGCGTTTTAGTTTTAAAATTCTTTCTCTTGCGTTTCCAGTTTTCAAAAATTTAAGGTTTTCAAACCAATTGAGGAAGGATGTGAGCGATAAAAGTGAGACAACATTTTATAAGGATAACCTAAAAACTTTTAGCTGGGTTGCGTCCCTGTAGAAATAAAGGAGTGCTGGCCTATACGCTTTTGTATATGCAAATTTGGTTATTAGGGCAGCCCTAATTTGTTCCGTGAATAGGTTAGGTTAGGTTAGGTTCAAGTGGCTGCCGCATAGGCACACTTAGGCCAGTTTTGAAAGGCCCGTTGTGATAACACTAGGAATGTCAGTCCCGGGACCCGGCCATATGGAAAATCCCTGAGTTGTTGGGAAATCCCTGAGTTGTTGGGAAATCCCTGAGTTGTTGGGATTTTCCATATAGCAGAATCCTGGGGCTAACACTCCTAAATCGACACCGTTACTCCTCCTCGAACCACTTAGATGACTTTATGCAGTCCACGAAGTCCTTTATGCCCAGTTCCGCGATCTGGCTTAGGCTATCCAGGAAGGGAACTCACAAAAAGCGCATTCTCGCGCCGCTTAAAGCCGGGCAGTTGCAGATGAGATGCTTCACCGTTTCCTCTACCTCATCACCTTTGAAGCTCCTACAGCATCGTCGGTAGGCCACACGTAGCCTTTCTGCGTGCCTACCAATAAGGCAGTGTCCAGTTAGAACACCTATTAATATGGAAATTTCTCTTCTTCTTGCCTCTAGATCTTTATGATCCCATTTTGGCCCCTTGGGGGTTGTTCTTAGCGCGCCGCTAATACAGATCATGCCAGATCTATGGACTTTACCTTTACAGTCGGTGAAGTATAACATATGAATTAATTTTTAATACTACAACCTCTGAAAAAGTAAATAATCATTTTTTCTTTTGAGGGCCGGTAGGGGGCGCTTCTGTACTTTTTTTTTCATTCTAACGCTTTCCGAAAATCCACCAAATTTGGCGTTCTTATAATGGAATTTAAATTTTTAAATAAAATAAAATGTGGAGTTCTGATCAAAACAAAAAAATACAGAACCGCCCCCTGGCGGCGCTAGATAGACAGCAAAATGGATCAGCAGGCCTAAGTGAGCCTATCTGTCATACAGAGGAGCAGCCAATGTAACCTAACCTATGGTTTCTTGAAGAAAATGTTCGGAGTGATCGCGACATGACTCTGTGAATATTTTTGGGCCAATACAAATCGACTCGCCCTAATGTTCTTACTCATACAAGTAATTGCGTGTGACATGTGAACTGCCATCAATCGTCTGTAAATGCTCGTCTATACGAATATGGTAGCTATGGGTAAGTGGTATGGGGTAAGTGCGGTGAAATATCAAATCATTGAACCGAGCCAGTATGGACTGCATACCAGATACCTTTAAGTATGTATGTACATTGTACACAAATTTATTATTTAGTTTCCCTGAAATGGGTTAACTTAAGTTGAATTGTCTTCACTTTTAGTTAGTTACTATTTGTATTCAAATTAAAAAATAAGTAAAGAAGACTAAATTCTGATGGAACCGAAGATATACCCAAATGTAAGTAATTTTTTTTTATGAAAGAAAAATTTAAAAAGGCGAAATTAACAAATAAATATAATATAATAAAATTAAATAAAAAATTAAGTAAAATAAAATAAAGTAAAATAAATTTAAAAAAATAATAATAAAAAAAATTAAATAAAATTAAAAAAATAAAATAAAAAAAATAAATAAAATAAAAAAAAATAAAAATAAATTAAAATAAACAAAAAAAAAAATAAAAAAAAAAATAAATAAAAAAAATAAAATAAAAAAAAAATAAAATAAATGAAATAACATAAAATAAAATAAAATAAAATAAAAAAATGGAATGAATGAAATGAAATGAAATAAAATAAAACAAATTAAAATAAAATAAAATAAAATAAAAAAATAAAATGAAATAAAAAAATAAAAGAAAAGAAAAAATAAATTAAAATAAAATAAAATATAATAAAATGAAATAAAATAAAACAAATTAAAATAAAATAAAACAAAATAAAATAAAAAAAAATTAAATTAAAAAATAAAATAAAATAAAATAAAATAAAAAATAAAACAAAATAAAAGAAAAATAAATTAAAATAAAATAAAATAAATTAAACTAAAAAAATAAAATAAAATAAAATAAAAAAAAATAAAACAAAAAAAAAAAAATAAAATAAAAAACAAAAATGAAAAAATAAAATAAATTAAATAAAAGAAAATAAAAAAATATATAAAATGGAACGAAATTAAACAATAAACAACGTAAAATAGAATAAAAAATGTTTAAAAATAAAATAAAATAAAATAAAGGTGATGACAAATTTCTAACAATACCATGCAAAGCGGTTTGACAAGACCCTTCAACAAGGGCGAAATTGCAAACATCGTAGGTCTTGTGTGTTTGTAGCATTTCAGCTTGTTTTCACCAAAAACTCAAAAGAATAATTTGATACAAATTATTCGGCTGGTCAAAAGTCCACAAAAATTTCCAAGTTCATAATAATAATGATCAATAATAACAACAAATAAACTAAGATAGAGAAGAGGAATTTATTTCGCAATTTTCTACCGTCTATTTCAGCTGCCCTCTAGTCTACATATATGGACCGTTCTTCAGTATAACTACATAGATAATCAAAGAACTAACTGGAGGCGTAATATTTTTTTCACAAAGTGGAGCTTCAATCCATTGCCATTCAGTGTAGGTGGAACAAGCAAATTTCTATATTCAGCAAACAACGACGTCATAATTTGTATTTAAGTATGCGTTGGATTTCAAAAAAGTATTACGTCATTATAGGGAAATGTATATGTAAATAAGAGGTGAATGCGTATACATAGTGCATTGGCACGCAATTATTAAGGTGCGTTAGGAATATAACGGCCAAGCTTGTGATACATATTCATCAGTGGTGGGCACACTTTATTCATAACAACTCGTTTCTCGTTTGGACAGTTCCTGGATTGGTTCGCTTGCTTTAGCTCTCAGCCAGTTCTACAATGAGGAAAAAACTGAAATGCTAAAATAACCATTTTCAATGTCATTTGTACAAATTCACATAGGTAGTACAAGAAAATCTATTTGACTCAACACTTAATAATGAGAAAATAACAATTTTAATTTTGATATAACAATTCAACAGAAATAATTTTTAAATCAACATTGTTAAAACTTCCTGGTCAATAACAAAAAAAAAAATTTTTTTTATTCAACACTTTTTTGTTGATTTGAAATTCCAACTCGGTTAAATCAAAGTTTTAATAATAACAGAATAACACTTTAAATCTTGATTTAACAATTCAATAGTCGATATGACCAGATTTAGTTTCAAATCAACATTGTTAAAACTTACTGGTCAATAATAAAAAACATTTTTAATTCAACACTGTCATTGTTGATTTGAAATTGCAACTCGGTTGAATCAAAGTTTTAGTAATGACAAAGTAACTATTTTAATTTTGATATAACAATTCAACATATGTGTATAACCAGAAATAATGTCAAATCAACATTGTTAAAATTTGCTGGTCAATAACAAAAAAAAAAACATTTTTTATTCAACATTGTCATTGTTGATTTGAAATTCCAACTCGGTTAAATCAAGTTTTATTAATTACAAAATAACGATTTTGATCTTGATTTAACACTTTAATAGCCGATATGGCCACATTTAGTTTCAAATCAACATTGTTAAAATTTGCTGGTCAATAACAAAAAAAAAACATTTTTTATTCAACATTGTCATTGATGAGTTGAAATTCCAACTCGCTTGAATCAAAGTTTTAATAATGACAAAAAACCCAATTTTGATCTTGATTTAACAATCGTTGATATGGTTGGGGTTATCATTCCAGATATGATGTCATATCATATGATGTCGTGTCATACAATGTCATATCATATGATGTCATATCATATGATGTCATATCATATGATGTCATGTCATATGATGTCATATCATATGATGTCATATCATATGATGTCATATCATATGATGTAATATCATATGATGTCATATCATATGATGTCATATCATATGATGTCATATCACCTGGTTCAGTACTTATGCTGCCGGAGCGTGTGCTACATATTTGCCCATGTACTTATGTCCATTGTAGAGTGATTTAGAATTTTTTTTGTTATCTTGGTCTCAATGCTCTTATCTACCCTCAGCAAACAAAAAAAAATTGTTTTTGTTTTTAAATAAATATTCGTTTATTTGCTGGTTAAACAATTAATTAAGGGTGTTAATAAATTAGTTAATATATAAAAGTATGTGTGTATGTACATTTTTATGTATGTATGGGTATGAATGTGTATGTAAATAATTTATGTATGTTTATTAGCTAATTAGGTGAAATAGTAATTCAAAGTAAATAACTTAGCTTAAGAAATTCGTGTAAGCGAAGAATTAATTAACCTGCTTAAAATTAGCGTGTTAAGGGTGTAGATATGCTCGCGTGTGTGTGTGATTACAGATAATAATAGTATAAATGTAGTATTATAAACTATGGCACAAGGAATCAAAAAAATACACTAAACACAATTTTTTTGTGCGGCGTGCATACTTAAATAGTAAAGAAAATATTTTAGAGAAAATTTTGGAAATAAAACGAAAAATAGACATTTTTTAATTATAAAGAAAGTTACAAAAACAAATTTACTAACAATAGATTTCTTTTTTTTTTTACTACGTATTCGGCTTAAGTGCTAAAGTGTTAACTTTATAACTAGAAAATCGAATAAAAAAAACGAAAAAAAAATGTGCATTAGGGTGGAGCGAAATAAAAATTTATTTTTTTTAGTTTAGGGGGATGCTAGCTTAAAAAAAAATAGGCAGTCTTTATTGTACATTTTTTACTCGCCCACTGGCTTTAAACATCAATCACAAGTAGTCATATTTCGATTCAAAAGATTGTCTTAGGTGGCAATCCTACGAGGTAACATTACCACGAAATATTTTTAATGATATAATCCCTAAAATTGATTTCCTTTGCTTTTATTTTATATTTTGTTATTTTATTTAATTTTTTTTTTAATTTCATTTCACAACATTTCACTTCATTTTATTTCATTTCATCTTATTTTATTTTATTTTATGTTATTTTATTTTATATTATTTTTTTATTATATGTACTTTATTTTATTTTATTTTTATGAAATAAAATCATTTTATTTTACTTTATTTTATCTTATTATATTTTATCTTTTAATTTTATTATATTATATTATATTTTATTATATTTTTTTATTTCATTTTATTTTGTTTTGTTTTATTTTTTTTAATTTTATTTTATCTAATTTAATTTATTTTATTTTATTTTATTTTATTTTGTTTTCTTTTATTCTATTTTTTTTATTTTATTTTTTTTTTTATTTTATTTTATTTCATTTTATTTTATTTTTTTAAATTTTATTTTATCTAATTTAATTTATTTTATTATATTTTATTGTATTTTATTTTATTTTTTTTTTATTTTATTTTATTTTATTTTTTTTTTTTTTTTATTTTATTTTATTTTTTTATTTTTTTTTATCTTATTTTATTTTATCTTATTTTATTTTATTTTATTTTATTTTATTTTATTTATTTAATTTAATTTAATTTTTTTTTATTTAATTTTAATTTTTTTAAGATTTTTTTTTTTTATTTACAGTTTCATTTGAACGAGTTTTGTTTTTTGCCGGCTTTAGGTAAATGTTTTTTATTTTAATCTGTGTTCATTTATTTTATTTTATTTCATTTTATTTTGTTTTATTTTTTTTTATTTTATTTAATTTATTTTTATTTTATATTATTTTTTTTATTTTATTTTATTTTATTTTATTTTATTTTATTTTATTTTATTTTATTTTATTTTATTTTATTTTATTTTATTTTATTTTATTTTATTTTATTTTATTCTATTTTAATTTACTTTATTTATTTTTTCAAATTAATTTAATTTAATTTTATTGAAATTTACTTAACTTTATTTTGTTTAATTTCACTTAATTTTATTTAATTTGTATTTCGACCCACCCTAATGTACATACAAACATATATACATACGTATGTCAATAATGCATTGGTACAACGAAGTACTATCACAAGAATTGCTAACAATCGCAGCAACTCACAAATTTATAGATTTTATAATTATTCTCTAAAAAAGTGACTCGATATTTTTTTTCTCCTTCCGCGGAATGACTCTCTGACTGACAGTCTTAAAAACAAACTCACAAGCTCGTTGTGGCTTGCAATTTTAAATAACGCGTTCCATTCTCGGCATCTGCTAGCCTCGCTATATGTTCGGATGCAGCATAGCAAGTGGTGGCTGTAGGTGTACTCGAACGACTATTATTATTCATGTATTGTTGTTGCTGCTGTTGTTGTTGTCGCATACGTGTTGCACCCCAAATCAGCACAAATATCGAGGTCACTAATATACCCAAACCCAGGCCGGGTAGAAAACTTTTATTTAAAGAATCCAGAAATGTGTAGGAGGTGTGTTGATGAGTACTTTGTTGCTGTTGTTGTTGTAGACTTGCTTCTTCGTAAATTGTATTGTAATTTCGTTTCGTATTCATTCGACTCTCATCCATTGCTAACATAGGTGTATAACTCGTGTCGCTGCTATCGCGATACATGGGTACCTCAGTTTTGTAAGGCCGTCGATGATATTGTCGTACTTCGGGTACTGAGCCGGGACTACTGAGTTGTAGTTTGGTAATGTTGGAGCAACCAACATTTAGCTCAGCATCGGGATTTTGTTCTTGCACCATGACTAGGCAGAAGCGATAGCTATTGAGAATGAATGAAATTAGAGGTTAGAATAATACAAATTTGATGATGAAGTAGTCCTTACCTCTCGCCGATTTCCAAGGTAGAGCTATCAGGCACAATAACGCTGACGGTATTTTGTCCATTCAACACCTTGCTTTCACAATGTATCTGCAAATAAGTTTAGAAATCACTAGGTTATTATGTTATAAAAAAACCCCAGATTCACATTTCAGATAATTTTGAAAATAGCTGTTCCAACAATAGCCAAAAAAATCGCTCCTAATCGCAATGTGCCTCTGTGAAAATTTTTGGACCAATACAAATCGATCCGCCCTAGTTTATATGAGTCAATCCATATCCCATAGTGGGAATCGATTCCGATTTAATTGAAATAAATTTTTTTTTAAAAGTTCCCAAAGTTAGAAGATTTTTAATGTCTCAAGATCAAAGATTCTCTCACGCTATCTTATTTCTCACTCTCTCTTCTCTCAGTCAAGTCTTTGATCCAGCTTAAGACACGGTGGATTGAAACATGTGTTCTTAATTACTATAACAAAGAAAAAATTCTTAAAAAAATTTACCGGACGTGGATCCCCAAGCTTCGATACCAGCACCGTCTCGTACTAGCCCGACTTCCGCTCGACCAAATTGCTAGACGGCGTCGTAGCTTAACTTTACTATGACGACAGCCATATCCTACTGCGGGGAGTAGTCTGTGAAGTTATTGAAAAGAGTTGCATTGCGGTCTCAGCACATCCCTTGAGAAGAACTCTATAGAGCAGTGTCCAGTCCTCATCGCTTTGGCTTTTATAAAGGCAATAAAATTCATAAACGTAATGCTGATGGTATAATTCTGAGCCTCGATGATACATGGAGCAAGTGGGTGAGTGGATGGAGGGAGACTGAGGTCATCATCAACACCTTCTTTAACTAATATTGGAGCGAAAAGGGTCTCTCAAAACTCCCTTGAAGAAGCGGTTCAAATAAAGGACAAAAAGTCGGTCAATGAAGAGGGGCGTCAGTACGGAGTTCTTACGGATTATGATAGGAGTGTTTTGAGACTCGGTAAACGCACCGCAGAGGGGTCCAAAAGAAACAGATTTTTCATACATATTTGAAAGGTACTTTTCTCAGTCGGTTACGTCGGTTTGAGAGTCTTTTAGTAGCCTCCCTAGAAGTGGGACACTCGCGCAGGGAGTCGTAAAGGAGCAGCTTCCGGACTCCTCTGGTTAGCTAGTTGGGTTGGTCCCAGTGCAGAGAGCCGACATATATTTTCTCTAATATGAGCTGGTTTGGTGTAGATCGGTTCATGGTGTCTCAGAAGTGATGGAAGAACTTGTACCCCTGGAACGTATATCACTTGGATCTCATTGGAATTTTGTTTTATGTGGTGGGTTCCAAACCCTACGCACAAGCCGTTTCTCGGGGATTATGCGCCTTTGTAAAAGGTGGAAGGGTTTTGCAGTATTGTAAAGTATCTTGGGGTCTATGACTAACCAAGCATGAACTTTTTACCTTATGTACAAATGTGCCAATGGGCTTGGAACATAATATACCGTGCCGAAGCTGCAATCTTCCGTGTACGGAAAAGACATTCTGTGAGATTTTCCAGAATGAAATATTTGGGAAAATTCCTTTTAGGAGTCCCCACGGAGCTTTTGCGGCGACTTACAGCCTATCCAACCGATATCCTCACCCACCCTAGCTATGATGTCGGTAGTCAACCGTGCTGGATTTTTATTCATCAAAGGTCCGACAGCACTCCCCAAAAGCTTCGGAAACTGCGTTCGTCGATACCTCAACATCTCTAGATCTTGAAAAAAGCACTAGCATTCGTCTATTGCAGAAGACGTTCATTAGCTGACTATCCGAATACCTCTGACACAGTTCAGATGAGGACAAAATTCGATGAGAGTAAATTTGTTAGTTCTCCATTTCAATATCAAAGGAACCCAAATGAATCCCATCCATTAAAATTTGGTCCGTATCTGACGATTCCTTGACTAGCAAGGTTACAGAGACTCTAAACCCCAATGAATCTCTGTAGAGCCAGAAGCTCAAACTTATAGTATGCTAGAGTGAGTTAGAAACTTACCGGTGAGTTATCAATTAGTATTTCATTGATATTTTCCTCTTTGTAGACAAATATCGCATCGCACATAAAGTCGTTTTTGCTCAGATTGAGTATCCACGTGAGTATGAGACCATAATCGGCTGAGAAGTGAAGCTCGTGCAGCACAATCTATGTATAAGAAAAAGGAGGAGAAGAAAGTAAAATAAACTATATCTGTCTCTTTCTTTCTCAACTCACCTCCTCTGACAAATCCTTAATATGAGTCGTATGATTTTGTCTTGTTATGGCTTCCAATTGCTCGATTATATTCGCATTATCCTTCTCCACATTATCCATTTCACAATTAAGTGTTTCCAACGGTACTTGAATGAGTGGAGCGCCCTCTAGGCGTGGTGGCGTCACGCAAGTAGCGCTAATCAAATCGCCCGATTGTAACTTCGTCACCTGCAACCATTCAGCAAATGAGCGTATGGTGCAGTCACAAGACAGCGGATTATCCTGCATTGAAAGACTTTTCAGCTCGCGCGCACCATCCAAAGCATTCTTGGCGACAATTGAAATGTCATTGCCGGCCAAACGTAAAACTTGCAACGAAGGCAAAGGCGTAATCAAGTCAGAGGTGAGAGCGCGTAAAAAGTTATGCGTCAAATCCAAGGTTATGAGACGCGTAAGATGTTGTAGAGATGCGCTCGATATGGCTACGATGCCATTAAAACTTAAGTCGAGATTTTCGAGTGCGCCCAAACCGTAGAAGGCGTGGTCTTGTAAAACATCGATTTGATTGTGGCGCAATGAGAGACTCGTCAAGCCGGAGAAATTTTGTAAAGCTTTATTTTGTATGCTTTTGATGAGATTACGATTTAGATCGAGCGACTCAAGATTTCGCAAACCTGGTAACGTGCTGGCGGTGAGTGGACCATTGAGATTATTCGCTGAAAGATCAAGTTGCCTATTGCGACGATAAATAAAAAAGGAAATGGATCAATCAAATATCGGGATCGTTGCGAATATTTCGTCAAATATTACCTCAAGCTGTAGCACACTGTAAGCGCTTTTAGGCTTGTGGCATAATCTCCCAAACGATTGCCTCCCAATTTCAAAACTTCCAGTTTACGTAAGGTAGAAAATGTTCGCTGTGCTATGCTGGATATTTGATTATTGCTCAGTTCGAGATAGACCAAGTTGGAGAGCCCACCAAAATCGGATGTGCCTAAAGCTTTTATTTTATTATTCGACAAATCCAAGCGCTCCAGTGAAACGAGTGAGTTTATCGAGCTCCATGGCACGCTTAGGAGCGCATTTGCGGGGAGACCTAGAAAAAAGAGAAGACATTACAGAAATTAGTTCGTTGTGGGATATAGGTATAAAAATGCAAGAAGAAGACAAACGAAATACAGCATGTGCCGAAGGACGAGGCTGTTGTCCTCCTATTAGCATCGTTTTTGTTGATCTCAAAACGTCTGCGTCGGTCTAAAGATCTATTATTTGGTAGTCTTCAAAGTAGAATGTCGCGCAGGTTCACGTTCTTTTGGATGGAACGGGGCTTTTCCCAGTTGATTTCGTCGAGATATTCTATCGACTGGAATGTAGTGTTGACGATATGGACAATCCTTCGCGGGATGTGGACTTGGTAAAATCTGGTACTAGAACCTTGCGGTACTACTTCGATTGTCGATGGGAAGTAATAAGAGCCATTGTATCCACGGATCAATCATAAAGTTGCACGTCATTGGTCTTTTGGAGTTTAATCGCCTCTAACAAGAGGCATGACTCACGGCGGGTATATTGTAAGCACCTTACCCGCAAGGGCTTGGCTGTTAGGGTAAATATAAGGTTGGGTAAAGTGGTAGCTCTCTCAGCGGATAATCTAGCTGCCACCTGTTTAGCAATTCGCAGCTAAGTTTAGTGAGCAGCGACAATACAATTTCGGACACAGAAGAATCAGAAATGTCCAACGCTCCACTCACCATGGATAGATGGGCTTTAGTGAACCCAAGTAGGCCCCCTGATCACTTGCCGCCCACAACAGGTCAGAATTGCTTGGACACTTGGCAAAAGGTCATTTTAACCCACCGCTTAGTTAGCAGATTCGAAACCCACCTATCCGAAGAGTTTATTCACTGGGTAAGTCATCTCGATAGATGGCTCCAGAGCCGCTATATTTGCGGAATCCGTGTTTCTGATCGGACACTGTTAGTTTTTGGAACATATGTTTGATATACATATAATCGAAAACCCTGTTTCAAAAAACCCGAAAGGTGGCGCTGGAATACAGTTATTCTCAAAATCAGTATTTATGGACCCTTTGTATAAGTTTCGCAGAGAAAGTTGAAGCCATCTGCTAGTATAGCTGTATGAACAAACTTACCTAAAGCCTGCAACGGTCCTTTTATACCCAAAAACGCCGACTTGTGGACACGTTTAATTTCACCCGAAGAAATCACCAAGCCATACAAAGAGATACCCTCGAAAATCCGAGCATCACTTAAATAAGTAACATTACGCAATGAGCAGTCCAGCAAAGAGATTGTATACGGCGACACTCTCAAATTATCAGCGAGTACCTAAAACCAATAAAGTTTAATAAAAAAAAAAAAAAATAAAAAAAAAAAAAATAAAAAAATATGTTACCGTTAGTCCATGCAAATCACCCGTACAACGTAACGTATGCGGTAAATCACAACCACATTCCAACCGTCTGGAACTCGTCACATTTGGACATTTCCATTCAATACTCGGATCATAAATGGGTATTGCTGAAATTTCACCAGCTTTTCTGCGCTTCGGTAAATTTTTATTAAAAAGTTTACCAGTCGATTTAACAGCTGGTGGTGGATGTGGTATTAGCGGTGTGTGTGCAGGTGTAACTCTCGAAGTACCCGCGAACCCAGCTAACACAATTGAATTGGATATGTCATTTGAGTTTTTTGGTAGCTCTGCTGCTGCAGGTGATGTATTATAAGGTGCACTCTTTGCTAATAATGTTACACCAGATGTGGGATTTGTAGCTGGTGAAACTGTACTTGATGCTGTGGTTGTAGTTGTCGCTGATGTGATATCACTAGGTAAAATGTTTGTGTGTATATCATTGGCCATCGACATGGTGATTAAAACGATTGATGTGAGTAAATGGAGTGATTGCAAGCTGGAAAGGAAGAAAAAAAAAGTCGGAGTTTTAAATTCTTTGTTTCTTAACTCTGATGATGTGATGATGTGATCTTGATCAAAAAGTCATATGATGTACTACGATCACATGGCATGCTTTTATCATGTTCATGCTTTTTTAGCTGCAGCTAAATTACCTCAACTGATTTCTTGATCAAAAACTCATATGATGTTCAACGATCACATCATCATGACTATGATTAAATTATGTATCTCAATTAAGCTTGTAATAAATTAAGTCACATAAATTTTAATTGAGTAGATAATAAAATTCTTTACTCGTTTCCGTAGTTGCGAGAATTATGTTGGACTTGAGTGAAATATAGAATTAAAAAAATATTTCCTTTAGTTTATTCTACTTTTTTAGTTTAAAATTTTTTTTTTAAATAAGATGCGTAAATATATTTTATATAAATTTTTTATAGTCATGTTTACTTCAATTTATAATTCAATGAAAATGTTTATATAGAAAATAGCTCTAAGGAAAATTTCTAGCATTCTAGGTTTCTAGGTCAATAAAGAAACCGTTGACATTTTGACATACTTAAACAAATTAGTTGCGAAATTCACAACAAATTTTTCTGAGATGCAATCCAATTTATCAATTGTTCTATTAACCCTAGCATGGAGGATATAAGAGTAAATGGGCGTGTGAGCTTTGTTCGACATGTTTCGCACTTTTTTTTCGATAGCCCCGTGAAAGCCGTTGGCGAAAAAAAAATAGAGAAAAAAAAATATAATATAGAATTAGGTGGCAACCCTTATTTTTAACCTTTCCTGGAAATACTGTTGTTAAAAAGAGAATTAAAATACCGTTCATTTAACACTCATATTGATATTCCTTAAAAAAAAAAAAAATAACAACAACAGACAGGAGGCAGCCCTCTAAAAACATCCTAAGAAGCAACCCTTTAGAGATCTTGAAATACAGAACTTAACCTAAGTATTTTCAAGAGCTCATTCAACTGATTCAAGCCGTTTCCTTTAGAGTATCGGTTATGGAATATAATATAATTAGGTGGCAACCCTAGGTGGTAACTCCACAAAATCAACCATTTTTGAAGAAGCACATTATTTAGCTTAACTATAAGAAGGTTTCATAGAGGTGGCGACCTTTCCAAAATACGCTCATTGGCAACACCTAGGTAAACAATCTTAGAATGTAGAGAGAAGTGGATACAAAAAATTCCAGACTCCCTGCATGTATTCTGAGCTATTTAACTCTCCTCAACATTGAAACATCTGCCCTTCTTTTTCTAAGTTCATCAAAGTTAATCTGATCTTTGTCATTCTAGGGTTAAAAAGAAAACGAGAGTAAGTCTACAGTGAGTTTGAGTATATAACAATTTTAAAGTGCAACTAAGCGTTGTATTTAATTTATCGCATCAAACTAGAGTACGACCGAGCGTTCGGTAATATTTTAGTGTTCATTTATCTAATCGTTTGTAATTTTGAGCACTTTGAATACTTTCACCTGAGATCTCATAGAGGCATCCCAGCATCCTGGTTTCGGGAACACAAAAAGGGCTATTTGTGCAACCACGGGCGACCTCGTGTTGATAAAGGAACATACCGTTTATGTGCCAACATGGTTTAAAACAAAGGAGAACTCACCTGTTGGAACAAATATATTGAAATGTGAATCTGGAGGTTTTTAGGCTCGAAGAGTTCATTTCTGGCACGATTTTTATTTTTTTTATAACCACCAGAGGGCGGTTCCGTACTTTTTTGCATTTAAATGCCTTTTTTCAGAAAATCCACCAAATTTGGATTTAATATAATGCAATTTAAATTTTTAGCTATTTAAAAATGTGGAGGGTTGTGAGAAAGTTAAATTTGATAGATTATAGCAAAAATGTTGCCGATTTTTGGGAAAAAAGTACTTTGGCGGTCGCAAAAAAAAAATAATGCCAAAAAATTATTTCTCGACCCTTAAAAACCCCATATTCACATTTTGGCCAGAGTAAAAATATTTTTTTTAGTTGTCGATACCTTTTAAAGCTGTAAGCCGCTTTGAAAAAAAACTAGATTGCAAAAATCGCTTTCTCGAATTTTATTTCAGACCTACATATGGTTTCTTGGGAAAAAATGCTTGAATTAATAAAACTTTTTAAAAGTCTTATACCACAGTTCTACGAATTTCTGTCTGTCTGTGTGCATGTTTGTTCGCACATCAATCAAAATTGGCTGCATAGAATTGTTTGCAATTTCCACCTAATTGTTGCTATATGTTCAACTTAAGGTTTAGGACATATTTTACTACACAGCAATATTTCGTTCTCGCTTCATGTCAGGCGTATCCACGTAGTGTCGGTTTTGACCCGCTATGACCACACAACTAGAGATGGGCGCGTGCATGATTTTTGCTGCACGACACGACACGGTCACGAAACAGAATTTCGAAAGTAGGCACTAACACGCACGGGAAGAAATAACTTAAACACGACACGACACGCATGAAAAAAAAAACTCTTTCAAAGATTCCGTAAAAATTTTGCACACTGGCCATTTTTCGGATTTTTCACTCCCCTACAAATCAACACCCTCTAATATATTTCAGAATTTTTTCCAGCAACGATCTATCTGAAAATTTGGTTCAAAAACAACCTATCCCAGCTAAAAATGTATTCAGATAGGCCGTTCGTGTTTTTCGTATCACGGTCAAAAACACGCGCGACGCTCATCTCTACCTGCATACAACCACATCATGTGGCCCTTTTGTGGCTCGCAACAACAAACCAAACTCGCAAAAAAAATACGAAAAAACATTGCAAAACTATTCTTGGAATATCGTTAGCGTCGCTTGCTGGCCCAGTGATGGCTTTTGTTTTTTTTTTTGTAGTCTGAAATTTTCCCGGTTTGGTTTTAGTCTTAATTCAATAACAATTCTTTTGCATAATTTTATGGTTATTCCAGGAACGATGTTGTTGTAAAGACAAGTAAGAAAAGCTGTCTTCAGCTCTGCCGAAGGCTATATACCTTTCACGATTTTCACTGTTCGATCCCCAGTACAGCCTGTGTGAATTTAATTTAAGCTCATACCGAAATTATCGGTACTATCGATTATGTGGGGGCGATGTGTTATATTGGTCCAATCTCATTGATTATTCACATCGACATTTCACATTCTAAAAGAGCAATAGTTACAAAATTTCACGTTCCTACCAATCTAATTACAGGAGTTATCTACCAAAATCCGTTTATCAGAACAATCGATTGTATGGGGGCTATGTGAAATATTTATCCCATTCCAATGAGGGACTAGTTTGCGTTCAAACAGACACACAGACAGACAGACGGACATGGCTAAATCAACTCATCTCGCCATCCTGATCATTTCGGTATACTTATTGATGGGTCCATCTCTTCTTCTTCTCATACTTACAAACATCGGACCAAAGTTATAATACCATTTCATCTTCATGAAAGATATAATTATAGGATTGTTGTCGTATGGCCAAGTTAGTTGAAAGGCGGGGACATCCCTGCTATAAACAGTGGTGGCAATAAAAGTTGGCTCAAATTTTTTTTTTTTTTGTAAATATACCAAACCAAAAGTGTCGATGTGATATGGCATATATTCGACGTTCGACTCGGCTTCTTTTGATAAATAGACCTTCGGTCGGGTTCTACTTCATCTTTAAGCTGCCTACATCACCTCCCCATATCTATTCAAATCCAATTATGCTTCTTTTTGCCGCCTTCGGTGTCATTTTGATTTGATTGTCTGATCTACAAACGGGCTCCACTGCATATTCTAAGGAGGTTTGACTTTATGCTAATGAATTATTTAGTACAGTTACTAGAAACACACACAAAAAGTTCAAAATTTTTTCTTTGTAAAAAGATACAAAACAAACAACAATAAACATAAGTATGCAACTTTGTAACGAAATTACAATTTAAGATATGAGACAGTAAAATATGGAAAAATTGAAAATTGTCAACCAGCAAACAGAGGTGACACAGCGTATCCGGATTGGACCGGTGTCCACCGAGGCTTTAAAAACCTTAATTCCGCTTAATATGCGTCAGTTGTGCGTTAACGCTGGAAGGCGAAGCTTTTGTGAGCAGCTATGGAAAGTGTGTGTGTGCATTGAAAACGCAGCAATCCTTTAGCGCGGTTAGCCTAGATGCAAAGCAAAGTGATCGCAATTCTAACACATATCCTTAAAGCGATACGTAGTGGAAGTGGTATAAGCGAAAATTTTATATATAAATTTAAAAGCAAAGCGAAAATATTATAGAACTGAGAAGTGCACTTAATTGTGTCGGTAATAAAAAACAAAACAAAAAATAAATAAATAACAATTTTTATAAAAAGTTTGCCGATCACTTCTAAATTGTAATAAATCACGTGAACAACAATTAGTAATTTATTTATAAAGAATCAATCAATTACTTGAATAAAGTCAGTGCTAAGAAAAGTTTAGCTCTTATCAGCGCTTAAAAAGGCATAATTCAAAACAAAAACAAATTATTTTAAAAATGCGCTTGAAAATAAATTACGTTATTTTTAGTATATCGTTGATTTTGAGTTCCTGCCTCATCATGAAAAGTGAAGCAAAAATGTTGACAAGATGTCAATTGGCCAAAGAATTGTTGGCGCATGACTTTCCAAGAAGTTACCTTTCGAATTGTAAGTATTTTGTATTTTTCTTGTAAAGCTTTTTAGTGGTCTTTTAAAATTTGAAATCGTTCCCCCGATTTAGGATTAACAGCATAGATACAAGAGTGGGTTGAAACTAGGGATCGAAATTATTATAAAATTCATTTATCAATTACGTCCCTTTTCATTCACGGAACTTCTTGGTTTAGTTCCAGAACATTCCTTTTTGGGAATCATTTCAGGAATTTTTCAAGATCGTGTTGGGACCATTTCGCGACTGTTTTCGGAAACACTCCGGAGTATTTTCGGAACTATTTTGGACTTTTTCGGTTCTAAAAATAGTCTCGAAATGATCGGAAAACGATCAAGAAAAAACTGCGAAATTATCGAAAAATTATCCTGAAATGATTTCGAAAAAATTCAAAAATGATCTGAAAACGATCCCGAAATTATCGAAATACAATCCCGAAATGATCACGAAAAAGTTCCAAAAATACTCCGAACACAATAACGAAATGGTCCCAAAAGATATGGGTCTCCTCTTTACGAGTTAAGATCAATAATTTGGATTGGGTAACCTTTAATACGATATCCTAAACCTGTTCTGAAGTATACATATGGATCATGATAATGGTTTTTTCTTAAATATCTGACATTGTTTTGGAGATATTTTCTTAAGTGTGGACCCGGAAAGCCCGGATATATGTTTGTACAGATCAAAAAAAGGCATGACCAATCTCTTTAGTATAGAATGGTTCTCGGTGCAATGGTTCTAAAAGGTAGAGTAGTAAAAAAGTTTCTGTCTTCTGAGGTCGTGACACAATTTCTTATACCTTTCATGAAGATAAAAAGGTATTATAACTTTGGTCCGATATTTGTAAGTGTGAGAAGAAGGAGAGAAGGACACATCAATTAGTATACCGAAGTGATCGGGATGACGAGATGAGTTGATTTAGCCATGTCCGTACCTCAGTTTGTGAGATATTTGACTGAAATTTGATATGCGGCCACCATTTTCTAATACAGAAATCATTTGTCGGAACCAGCAAGATCGGACCGATATTATATATAGCTTCCATAGAATCGATTGTTCCGATAAACGGATTTTGGGCTATAACTCCTGTAATAAAATAGGTAGGAATGTGAAATTTTGTACATATGTATTGCTATTTTCATATGTGCAATATCGATGTTGAAAATCATTGACATGGGATAAATATTTCACATAGCCCCCATACAATCGATTGCTCCGATAAACGGATTTTGGGCTATAACTCCTGTAATTAGATAGGTAGGAACGTGACATTTCGTAACTATTGCTCTTTTAGAATGTGGAATGTCGATGTTGGACCAATATAACACATCGCCCTCATATAATCGATAGTTCCGATAATTTCGGTATGAGCAAATGTTAAATTCACACAGGCTGTACTGGGAATCGAACAGTGAAAATCGTGACGCTTCTTCATGAAAGGTATATAGCCTTCGACACAGCCGAAGACAGCTTTCCTTACTTGTTTTTCTTTTCTAATCAGACCCCGATTCCTAAAAAGACTGGTATACCAAACTTAATAATGCATATCTCATTTACAGGGGTGTGCTTGGTTGAAAATGAAAGCGGTCGTAGTACTTCAAAAGTTATGCAATTAGCTAATCACAGTGTGAGCTATGGACTTTTTCAGGTGAGTAGATGATTTAGTGATGAAATGAGGTTTTGATACTTTTGTTGTAGCATTTCCACAACCGAGCGGAGGATCATCCTATATCATAATTAGTTTAAAGACCTCTTCTAAAAGTTTTTTTTTACCTATCCAGCATTTCGCTCAGCTAAAAAATTTATTATATTTTCGTTGAGATTAGGAGTCGTTGCAACTCGTATTGAGATCGAGCTTTTTCGAAAAATATTTTGTAACATGATGATGTTCCACTCATTCATTGTCGATTTTTAATCTTTAGTTGCTACACAATTAAACGATGTTTCAACAATATTTTTCAGATAAACAATAAAAATTGGTGTCGAAAAGGACGAAAGGGTGGAATTTGCAACATAAAGTGTGAAGGTAATTTAACTAACTAACTACACTGTACAATAGCAATTAGTTTTAACAGAGAACAATTGTCTTTTCTCTCGAATCTAGCGCCTCCTAGCGGAAACAATTAAGCATATGTCGAAACGACTTATCAAAATTCAACAAAAGCCCATTTTATAATTTTTAAGGCACTTTGTTGCAAAAAAAACCCCGCAGACATTTTATTAAAGTATAGATTTTCTTCAAAAAGTGATTCCCAGGAGTTTGCAACCCCCATATTTAATAAACTATTTATAAAAAAATATAGTACACATAGTACATTCTTAAATATGTTTGTATCAGTGTTATCACTGTGAACAATATAATCAAGATTAGCTGAATCGAATAAACAAATAAAAAATACCCATTAGTTGTAATATATACAATTAAATATACGGTTCCTGGGTGACCGAGCTTGCTCGGTGTTATAAATTTTGCGCTAACTTTACTTACCCAAAATGATCACAAAATGACCCTAAAATAATCCAAAAAGACTCTTAAATGTGCCCAAAATGATCCGAAAATGGCCCTAAAATTAACCAAAAATGAGCCCAAAATGGCCCTAAAATAATCCCAAAATAATCCTAAAATAATTCCAAAACGACCACAAAAAGACCCTCAAATGTTCCCAAAATGACCCAAAAATTATGCCAAAATGATCCCAAAATTGTCCCAAATCAATCCAAAATTGAACCCAAAATGATCTCGAAATAGCCCCAAAATTATCCCAAAGTGATCCATAAATGATCCCAAAATGATCCTAAAATAATCCAAATATGATCCCAAAAATATACAATACAAATGCAATACGGTAAAATGGCCACCTTGGGCGGCAACCCTACTTGAAAATATTTTAGTTGGTATGTTGGCGAAAATACCTTTCATTTGATACCCATATTGGCATATCTCGCTCCATAATTTGCGATAAGTGGCAACCCTGTACACCCCCAAGTGGACAGTCTTAGAATCTATATGCCAAATATTATCCAAATCGGTCAAGCTGTTCGCGAGATAGTACCGGATATACAAATATAGAAATATTCTTCGATAAGGTGGCAACCCTACTTGAAATTTTTAGTGTGTCGCCGAAAATACCTTTCATTTGATATCCATATTGGCATATCTTGCTCCATAATTAAAAAAAATTGAGATGGATGGTAACCTTGTAAGCCCCCAAGTGGCAACCTCCAATTGTATAATTTAGAATCAATAATACTATCTATTTGCCAAATTTCATCCCAAGCGGTCAAGCGGATCACCATATAGTACCGGATATACAAATATACTGCGGTAAGGTGGCAGCCCTACTTGAAAATATTTTAGTTGCATGTCGCTGAAAATACCTTTCATTTGGTACCCATATTGGCATATCTTGCCACAAAATTAAAAAAAAAATTGAAATAGGTGGCAACCCTGTAAACCGCCCCAGGTGGCAACCCCCAAGTGGATAGTCTTAGAATCAATCCAACTATATATTTTATCCAAATCGGTCAAGCTGTTCCGGAGATAGTCCGGATATACAAATATACAAGTTTTCTCAGGGAGCTTTAGGACTATTTAGAAATAGTTTTCTTCAAAAACCATTGTGTTAATTAATTTAACTTTGTTTTTTTTTTTTTACTTAACAGATTTTCTAAATGATGAGATCTCTGATGATTCCCGCTGTGCAATGCAAATTTTCAATCGGCATGGGTTTCAAGCATGGCCTGGCTGGGTGAATAAATGTCGTGGACGTACACTACCTGATGTCTCAAGATGCTGAGCACGAACATACCCGTATTTGCTAGCTGCATATGAATCTCAAAAAAGCGCCTAGACATTGACTGAGGATTAAGGTTCTGAAGAGGACTACTAATAGGGCATATATGCATGCATACAGTGCTGGACGAAAGTATTGGTTCACTTAGATTACACAAATTTTTTGGAAAATAGTAATTTATATTTTGGGAATATTCAACAAATTCGAGTGTACTAATATTTATATCCCACACTGTAGGTATGCATTGAGAAATACTGACTTTTTATACCAACAAATACATCTTATTTATGTTTAAGTATTGTATTAAACAACTCACTAAATATCTAACTAAACAATTTAGAACACAATTAATACTTGTTCATAATAATGAAAATTGTATACTGTTTAGTTAATTTAATTTTAAGAAAATTTGAACGAAAAGATAATTTTTAAAATATTTTTTTAGTTTTATTTTTGACGGATAAGTGCGAAAGTTAAGCTGCTGTTATAGACAGGTGCAGAAGTTAAGCTGCCATTATGCATACGTAGCATAGACTTGACTTGACTTGAGAACTGTCACTTAGCGTTCTATTAAATGAAGTTTGCTTGTAACCGATTAGCCTATACTTAGGTGACTTAAAAGTCTGTTGATTTTGAATTTTCTATGTAAGTTCTTAGAAAGGTGAACAATTTTACCCTTATTTGAAACTGGTTGCTCTTTTGTTATTTTTGTAAGTAAACCAAGAACGCTAAGTGACAGTTCTCAAGTCAAGTCAAGTCTATGCTACGTATGCACTGCGTCCGTGTTTTTTAGTCATCATGCTTGTTGTGTATTAAATGATAAGAGGCGCGTTGTAAAATGATAAAAAGCACTTAATTGCTTATTGTTTTAGTTTTTGTTTTGTTATTTCAACAATGTTTTGCAATTCACAAAGAACCTGCAACCCAATAAGTACCTAATTGAAATTTTTGTAAGTACATTCCTACGTTTCTACTCCTACTCGTAAGTGAGCATTAATTTTTTTCTGACAGTTTTGAACACGCAGTTCTAAACTGAGTTTTTCTTTGAGTCTATACTCAGCTACATACATATATACAAATATTTTGTGAATTTTTTTACATTACTATCATTTCAAGTTTTGTTTTTGATTTACCTGCCACCCACACACTAAAACAGCTCCGGTAGTGCTTTTGTTAGCAAAGAGAGATCGTTTTTTATTTGAATAAAAAAATATTATGCATAAGTATGTGATTACAATTAAAGCTTAGCTACGAGTCGAAGAGAAATAGTATGGTAATTTATTTGTTTTATGAATTCGGTACAAACTTTATGGTACGCTACAGGCAGCATTTTGGGAGAACAATTTTTCGAGTTAAAACAATTTTTTTTATATAGCTACCAGATGTCTCGCTAGTTTGATCACGAAGCTTGAAATCCCGGACGATGAATATTAGTTTTCTGAATATCTCGACTACATCGCCATCTAGCAAGTCGTTTTTTGTAAAATAGTTTTTGATTAAGAGAATCTGATTATGAATACCGATTTTGCATAATATATCGACTCCAGCGTCATCTATCGGGGAAATATAGCCTACACTTACAGAAGTGGATTATAAAAGCGACACCTAGCGGGGCTTTTATTGCATTTCAGACATCGTCCCAAAAAAGAACAGAATCGGACCCTAGAGTCGAGTCTTGAAAATAAAGCGACTTCAGCGCCATATAGTAGTAAAAAATACAGCCTATGTCGAGAGGACTTATCCAAGGAATAAAAGGTAAACATTTGGAAAAAATTCGTTCAAATAGTTTTTGAGCCAATTCGTCACACAAAAACCTTCTACAAATTTTTGACCCCTGCGGGTTAGGGGTTTAGAATATGCCCGAGGTAGGTATGCCGGTCGTAAGAGGCGACTAAAATCCACGAAATCGTTCCCAAGACAGTCGGGCACAACCGCAAGGGAGTACCGAAACGTACCGGATTCATCCGGCAAAGGACTGTCAACACCCGTACAATCCCTGTATGGTCTGTCACGTAACTTTTTATAAATGGATCTTCCCATTAGGCAGGACAAAGTATGTTTACAACAACAACAACAACAACAACAAATTTTTTATTTCATGTGTTTATGTAGTACCTACTTTGAAAATTTTTCAAAAACGTAAAAGTCAATGTAAAAAAAAATAAAAACAATTTCTAAAAGTATTGTAGTTAAAAAAATCCTGTTCCTATTTTTGTTGTTGTCCCAATTTATTTCACAGAGTGCCTAGCCTCAAAAAACTAGCTACGAAACGGCGCAATTTTGACAGTTTTTGCTTTTAATAAATCGTCTCAGCGCAGGCAATATTTTTCCCGCTAGATGGCACTGGAGTCGCTTTATTTTAAAATTGACCAATAATGCTCTGATTCTGTTGATTTTTTCACGCATGTTCGATATGCAATCAAAAAATCTGTTACAAAATAGAAGCCCGCTAGATGGCGCTGGAATCGAGATTAAAAAAAGAACCGTATATATGATCCCTTTATTTAAGTTTCGCACACAAAGACGCCGGAACCTGAAAGTCGTTTACAAATTCGTACCGCATCTCAGCTGTCTATGTTGTAGAGCAGGAATTAAAAAGCTTTCTTACAGTACTTGTCGTCGCTCAAATCGTAAACAGAGCACAGAATTCAAATTTAAATAAAAAAAGAAGAAAACAAACAAAAACAAAAAACCCAAAACATTATCATAGCAACTTTAGTTACCGCTCAGGGATCATTAAGCGCGCAACGTTGGTGTTAGTCGCACGATCGGTACGCTTACTTGCTTGCAAATTCTAATTAATTAAATCGTATAATAAAAATGTTTACTTTTGTTGTTGTTTGTTTTTGCACGCGCGAAAAAACATAATTAATTAAAAGTGTACACGAAATAATATAAACACACACAGCACAAAATCAAAGCTAACAAATTACTGCAAAATTAAAAGCAGACAATTTTACAAAGTAATACAAATTATTTAATTTATTTTGTTACAAAATTTCATTTGCTTTTTAAAATTTGTGAATTTTTAAGTAGCTCCCTATTACCGCTAGCTACTCAGCAACTCGGTAAAGAATAGTAAAGAACCTGTTTGTTTGTTTTGAATATTTTGAGTATGTAGATACAAATGTAGGATCCCTCAAGGAAAGAGCTGTGTAAACATTTCACTCGATTGTTTATGGAAACAAAACAAAAGTATGAATCAACATTGTTGTACATTTTGTTGTTTTTAGAAACAATAGGGAAACAATGTTTTCATTTCGTTTCATGAGGAAATATTTAGGACAAAGGGGTTACCTGTTTCGAGTTTTATTGGAAAGTAGCAGATGCCCACAACTTTGTCTACGAAACTTACAAAAATGAACTGTAAATGCTTGACTCCAGCGCCATCTAGCGGGTTTCTTTTTTGCATCAGGAGTTTTGATTACCTAAAGCTATGTATACACACACGGGGATTATATCCAATAAATCTTCTTTAATCAGATCCAAATTTTACCCTGACACACACAAAATTGAAGATTAATAATCCACCATTTCGGCGCCATCTAGTGTTTTGGTTGTATTTCTTGCGGTTTAATGGTAGATGTCTCTGAGGATTGTTTGGTGACATCTAGTGTATTTCTAGCGAATTTCTGGCAGTTTAAGGTTAGATGTCGCTGAAAATTGTTTATTTTTTGGCGACATCTACTATCTAGTAGTGGTAAAATCGTAATTTTGGTAGTATTTCTTGCTATTTTTGTTTATTTATCGGTGACAGTAGCGGTCAAATCGTAATTTCGGTTTCTCAAAACTACTTGATTTTTGGAAGTTTATAATGAAGATTATGCTCAAGTTAAATCCCAAAATGGGAGTTAATTCGGAATTTGCAAATATACTGATTCCAGCGCCATCTACCGGGAAAATATATGTTACATCTATGTAGAGGGCTTATCCAAAGAATAAACTGAGCCATTCCGTAACACAATATATATGTATATATAAAAATGTAGGGGGTTTTTTTGTAACGAATTGGCTCAAAAACTACTCAACAGATTTTTACCAAATTTGACAGTTTATTCCTTGGATACGTCGTACCAACAATTTTTATATTTTTTTCCGCTAGATGGTGCAGGAGTCGCTATATCTAAAAAATCCGTATTTATGGCCAGATTTAGTTTATATTTGGCACATATGTTTGATAAGTAATCAACAACTTTGTTGCAAAAAATTAACCCGATAGGTAGCGCTGGAATCGAGATATTGAATTACATGGAATTTCTCCTCATTTTGCCTTATCTATATATATATAAAAATGTAGGGGGTTTTTTTGTAACGAATTGTAGCGAAAAACCTGTATACTTTATTTATGAATGGGACTACAGCGAACATTGTTTATAAAGAAATTTTGTGAATAAATAATTTAAAGTAGCGCAAAATAGATATTAGAGATCTTTCAATTTGTAATCCACAACATATAACCACTGAAATGAGGTAAGTTCCGCAGACGAAGTCGCGGTCATCTGCTAGTAACCCCATAAAATTATATACATACATATGTATAATATACATATATAGACATTGTATACGTTACTGAGAAAGTTGCAAAAATGTACTATAAATAAGACTTCTTTAAAGTTAAGGCTCCAGCGCCACCTAGCGGGCTAACTTTTTGGAGCCGCATTTTTGTTTACATATGGAACATACATATGTATGTGACAAAAACGAATAGAATCGGAGCTAAATACAAATTTGGAAAATATAGCGACCCCAGCGCCATCTAACGGAAAAGCCTATATCGAGAGGACTTATCCAAAAAATAAATTATCAAAATTTGGTAAAATTGCTTTCAGTCATATTTAAGCCAATTGGTAAGCTAAAAACGCACTACAATTGTTTGTATATACATTAGGGTGGTCTCTAAAACCAAATAAACCATTGCTTTTAGTCTCACTACTTCAAACTATAAAACCACGATCACGAAGAAATAACATACGGTTTAAGGGTGTCACACTGCAGTCAAAGTTCATAGTACCCTATATTTCTAAGTATTTTTGAAAACTGTGTATACAAAATTTATTATTTGCCGTTCCTAGAGGGTATTCATGACTAATACATTTGTTTTGTAAACGTGAGTTTAGCGAGCCTTTGCATGTCTATTACTTAAGTAAGCACTTTCACCTGTTATACACCAGAATTGATAATTCAACAAAATCACACAAATCAGTGATAAGCTTTCAACAGAGGCGAACCCTGGTTTTGGCTAAGGGGGACGAAATGGAGTATGTGCGTTAGAGTGGATGGATTTTTTTTTTGGATAAAATCGCCATCGCAATCCAGCATATTTCTCTAGTTGCCATAAACATTAGATAGCAAGTAGAGGTATTGTGGAGAAAAAAAAATTTCTTCGAGCTTGCATCACCCTTGCCAACAACGGTTCGTTCCTCTGTGAATTCCGGGATGTCAAAACTGATTTTAAACCCATACTTTGTTTACCAAAGTTTATCAGATTGATCGGTAGAACATTTTTCAACTGGCGATTAGTTCCGAATAAGCGTATGGGACAGATACCCCCAATTGCATTCCCATCTACACCCTTGCATGTATTTGTGATACTTTGTTTCGGAAGACGACCCGTTTCAAAGAAATATGAGATTAGAAATATAAATCTCTGCTCGTTAAAGTAATCTCTTAATTCTCATTATTTATTTTAATTTTTGCGCTTTTAATGATTTTTTTTTGCTTTTGTTGTCCACTTAACCTTGATTTTTAACTTTGGATAAATAAATTGCAAAACAAACCCAATTTTTCATACATATTTTTTTTATTAGATTAATTACCTTTTGATAGGCCAAGAATTTTGTAAAAAATTGGAGCATAAAAACTTAATCCTATGAGTCAAACAGAGATATGTTGTGCTTCAGAAAGGCACAGACCAAAACGAAAAGAATATTATCAAAAAAATGGACTTTACAAATGCAGCGACTCTAGCGCCATCTAGCGGAACGAAATATAGAGGACTTATTCAAAGAAAAAAATCAAAATTTGAGAAAATTCTGTTCTGTGGTTTTCGAGACAGGTCCCCACTACAATGTTATATATTTTCGTTAGGGGCATTCACTATAACTGGATGTTTATGTATTCCACCTGGCAAATTAATTATATTTTTTTAAATTTTTTCAGATGGCGAAATATAATATTTTTATAGTCCCATTGCTGTTGGGCTTCATTCAATTTAATAACCAAGTAGTTGGTAAGGAGTATATGCGATGTCAATTGGCGCGAGAACTTTTGGAAAAATATGGAATCAACAAAACATTTCTATCAAATTGTAAGTTATTGACTGTCCTAGAGATTTTTTCTAACTATTCCTAAACATTTTAAAATAAATGAACAATGTTTTGAGTTGTATGAAAGCTTTAGGTTGAAAGAGGAGTTGATTAAGGCATGTCCGTCCGTCTGTCGGTGTAGACGATAACTAGAGTAAAAATTGAGATATTTGCTTAAAATTCTTTATACAGGTTGCTTTCTGGTTAAGGTAGGTTTCTATTGAAAATGGGCGAAATCGGATGATATCGATGCTAACGACCCGTTTTTTCGATATCGAAAATCACATAAATTGACATAACTTGGGTAAAAATTTAGGTATTTGCATGGAATTTGGTATACAGGTTACTTTCTGGCCAAAATAGTCTGCTAGAGAAAATGGGCGAAATCGGATAATAACCACGCCCCCTTTTTCGATATCGAAAATCACATAAATTGACATAACTTTAGTAAAAATTTATATATTTGCATGAAATTTGGTATTCAGGTTACTTTATGGCCAAAGTAGGCTGCAAGAGAAAATGAGCGAAATCGGATGATAACCACGCCCTCTTTTTCGATATCGAAAATTTCGAAAATCACATAAATTGACATAACTTGAATAAACAATGAGATATTTGCATGAAATTTGGTATACAGGTTACTTTATACCCAATGTAGGTTTCTAGAGAAAATTAGCGAAATCGGATGATAACCACGCCCCCTTTTTCGATATCGAAAATTTCGAAAATCACATAAATTGACATAACTTGAGTAAAAATTTAGCCATTTGCATGGAATTTGGTATACAGGTTACTTTCTGACCAAAGTAGGTTGCTAGAGAAAATTGGGGAAATCGGATGATAACCACGCCCCCTTTTTCGATATCGAACATTTCGAAAATCACTTAAATTGAGTAAAAATTGAGATATTTGGATGAATTATGGTATACAGGTTATTTTCTAGCCAAGGTGGGTTGCTATTGAAAATGGGCGAAATCGGATAATAAACACGCCTCCTTTTTCGATATCGAACATTTCGAAAATCACATAAATTGACATATCTCAGTTTCATGGTAGTATAGGAAATATTCCTAATGAAACTGCTAGGAATCGCTGTGTATTTAATGTTCGGTTTACCCGAACTTAGACTTCCTTTCTTGTTTTTTTATTAATTTTACACTCTATTTCAGGGATATGCTTGATCGAGCACGAAAGTGAAAGAAATACTAAATTAATGAAGAATAATCCAAATGGCAGCACTAGTTATGGACTCTTTCAAATAAATAGCAAAGAATGGTGTCGCGCCGGACGCAAAGGAGGCTATTGTGATAAAAGATGTGAAGGTAAACTAGTTTTTGCTCGAATGAAAAGCAAATAAAAATATTAAAGCACTTTCTCAATTTATAGATTTTCTAGACGATAATATCGAAGACGATGTGGCGTGTGCGAAACGCATTTTCGAACGTGCTGGTTTCAAAAATTGGTCGGGTTGGAAGGCATACTGCCGTAATACACAAAATTTACCAAATTTAGGAGTGGCGTGCCATATACAGACAGTGAGAGCGAGTCGTACATTGAAACTTGATAAGAAACCTAATTATTTTAATATATTTAATATTAAATAGGGTTAAACGTTGGGAGCAGAAGGAGCGCTGGTTGTTCTATAATATACAATCTATATTATCAATTTTTTTTTTACAATACAAAAAGAAAAATATTTTTATAGAAAAATTTATAGATACATACATATATACATACATACAAACTGTGAACTATTGGCAAAGCTACTTATTTACTTAATCAAAAAAGGGGAAATAAAAAAATTAATTTCAAGCAAAAAAAAAAGAGAAAAAATCACTCAAAAGAAGTTACACTTCTGAAATCGTTAAAAGAAATTATAATTCAAATAGAGAGGCAAAAGGAATTAAATACATTGCTCTCTTGAGCTAACAAACAGTTAAGCAGCCCCATAAGTGAGGAAGTCGCAATTGCGTTAACTTATTGTGCTCATGTATTCAACGCACTTAAATATGTGCTATTACCCAGCACCACCATAAAACAGTTTTCACTTCCGTTTGAACTTCTGCCGTCATTAAGCGCCTAAAAACAAATCGGCAACTGAAAATATTTTTGTTTTATGAATGAACTGTTATTAGAGTAGTTTTTGTTTCTATATTATTACTTCATCCAAAAGAGTGCTACAGTGGAGAAACGCTGATCGAAATGTTGTTCAAAATCGCAGATTTCGTCGGTTCGATCAAGGCGAATGCTATTTTGCTCTTGCGACGTGTTCAACTTTGGTGATAATTGGTTATAATGAAGCTGAAGCGTCCGACTGCTAAACTATTTAAGCTTGAGGTATATGGATGTTAGTAAGTTTTATACAAAACTTAGTTGTATGAGAAAAACGGAAAGTGTTAATGGCGTCAATTTGAGTTTTACGTCAAAGAGATGTACACATGTACCAGTCACAAGATAAACAGAGTCCAAAGTTCACTAAAAGTTTATACTATTTTATCTATTTACCAAATTATGTCAATTAATATGATTTTCGAAATTTTCGATATCGAAAGTGGGCGTGGTCGTGGGGCGATTTGATCCAATTTCATCAAGTATACTCCCAACGATACTAATATGCTTTGTGCCAAATTTCATCATTCTACCGTAATAAGTTTAAAAATTACGACCAGTCGAGTTTTAAAAAATTCCTCCCTAAAAGTGGGCGGTGTCATGACCACTTTAAAAGAATTTTCAAAAAACCATAATACAATGACCGCGGGGATTCATCTATTAAGTTATATCATTTTGGCCCTTTCAGCTACCGAGATTTTTCAATTTATGTGATTTTCGAAATTTTCGATATCGAAAAAGGGGACGTAGTTATCATCCGATTTCAAAAATTTTCAATAGCATAGAACCTACGTGGCCAGAAAGTAGCCTGTATACAAAATTGCATGCAAATATCTCAATTTCTACTCAAGTTATAGTGTAAACGGACAGACGGACATGCCTTAATCAACTCCTCTCTTGAACCTAAGAACTTTCATATATGGAACTCTATATCTACCTCGTCCCATACAAATCGACCCTACCTAATATACATACATATATAACACTGTAAAAAGTTTTTGTGTGGGTAAAAATGTTTCAGAAACTAAACGGATTTTTGGCACAATTTTTTAAGTTTATTTTTGCGATAAGTCCTCTCGAAAAAGTCCGCTAGATGGCGCAGAAGTCGATATGTTCGAAAAATCCATATATAGACACTCATATTACATAAAAGAAACCCGGTAGGTGGCGCTGGAGTCGATATATTCAAAAAACCGTGGGGTCTCTCAGCTATTCCGGCGGAGCTCCCGTTGCAAAAGAGTGAATAGAAATCACATCGACTCTCATGCTCTATTACATTTTCTTCCCCCGGAATAGCTTATAGACCCTCAATACAATTTATGGTTCATTTATGTAAGTTTCGCAGACAAAGTCGCGGTCGTCTGTTATTGATGGACGGAGCGTTGAAATATACTACGATCCTTCTTAAATGATAAAAAAACTTGTTAAGAACTCGCTAAATTCCATTCTCACTGCCTTCGCAATGTTTTATGAGCCACAAACTCCCACACTACCAATTCACACTGCTTGCGCTAAAAAAAGAGTAAACAAACGCATGCTAAGTAACGAGTAATAGTAAGCACAAATGTCACCTGTGGGTGTATACAACAACAACACAATAACCGAGAAGAACTCAAAAGCATTGAGATAAAAAACAGTTCCACTTTAAATCAAAGTGAACTGGAATACAAAAATAGGTATTAGCAAAAGCATATACATAATGCATTCGCAGAGAGATTCATATGTACATTCACCCTGCATTAAAACTGCCAACCAGTCTAGAACTTTTGTATTTTTTGAACTAGTGAGCTAAATTTTTAAATTGATTTAGTTCATTACTTCGTTCAGTAAAGTGAATTAAACTTTTCTTTGCAACCTTGCAGATAAAAACTTGTATAAGTTATGTTAGAAACTCACCACGTTATCATATATCGAAACCGCGGTAACAGCATGCAATTTTATTTTGGAAACTCAAGTTTACTTAGGTTGTTATTACTAAACGAAATGAAATTCCTCTCAGATAATCAAATTTTCTTTTCTCGACCAATATTGCCTTAAGTTGCTATTATAAGCATTTGAACTAGTTCAATTGGTCCAACTAGTTCAATTGGTCGAACTAGTTAAATGCTTTGAACGAACTAGAAGAGAACTAATTCTTTTATTGAACTTAGACAACTTACATAAATTCCCATCTGAAAAGTTGCTACAGAAAAGTTTGATTTTCTTTACTGAACGAACTAATGAACTAGTTCAATTAAAGGTTTAGTTCTGCCGTTCAAAAAGTTCCCAGCCCAGATTAAAGTATTACTTGCGTACTGAGCTAGAACTAGTACTACCATCGAATGATTCAGCTCTGAGGTTAGTTCTGCTTTGATCGAATTTTCTGCAGTGTATCTTTTGAAACTTACCACAATAAGTGCATTCAAATATCTGCACTTAATCCTACAATCATATATACAATACGAATGTGGCTTTCATTTGCGCATGGGCGCAAGTCAACTCAACTGTCTGCCTACCTTCCTGCCAGCGCATTCGCACAGCTGACAACCTACGGCTGATGTCTACCGTCTGTAGCCAATTTTAATTTTTTTACAATGCTCAAATCAACCAAAATAAAGCCACAAAGCTGGGTGAGTAAAATAATGGCACTCAATGATTTTACGCCTATGCTCTGCATGAGCGTTCCTCCATGACGAGCGATATGACAAAGAAAACGACCATCAAACGTCCTCGCGCATGCGGCGCACAACCAAAAAAAAAAAAGAGATGCGAAAGACGCGTCAGCACTCCATCGTCAATTGTGCAGGAAAAGTGGATATTGTGTAGGATGAGAAGTGGAAAAAATGTGGATACATGAAGATGGAGGACTAATGAAATTTCGGTAGGTTTGTGAAAAAACTTTTTATCTCTAGGAAAGGCAGTTTTAGCAGCGTTAAATGGTCGAATGTGGCTTCTGTTCAAAAAATAATTTTAGAAGCTCCTGCCAAAATTAGTTTAAAATGATTTGGACGCCGTCAGTGCGTTTTATTGTAGTTTCTGCTAAAATTTTCCCTCTGACACACTCTGTACTCATATTAGCGTAGACACAAGCCCCCATATATATAAACAAAATAACCGCTTAAAGAGAAATTGTATAAGAGCCTAGTTGAACTTTTGCAATGGCGTTTATAGGTGACTTAGTGAACAATTTACGTACATCCCTACATATTTGATTTCTTTTTTTGGATATGCGCTGCTGCTTCACAATTTACGCACACATAACCTCCATCATAAAATTTAAAGCGTTACTTACGAGTGCATTTGCTCAACCATCCATTGTATTTCCTGCATACAATCAGAGATGCAATTTTAAATTTCAAATTGTCTAAATGGCACCTCTCGGTGTAGGTATTGTAGTTTCGTTGACTTTGTGTGGTTTTCGGTGAATCAGCAATGGCTGCAAATGCAAATTTTTTTTGTATTGCGAAATTGTCACAGGAACTTGAAGGCGTTTTGAATAGCGACAGCAATTATAAGTTGTTGGGACGTTTATATGGGCGGATGTGTGGGTGTGGGTGGATGTGGAGGAATTGCAATATATTTGCACAAAAGTAGATAGAAAGAATTGTAAGCTGAACTTACATGTATACATATCTATACATATAATAAAAATGGTAACAGGTCGATGTCTGTACATGGCAGATATCAACAAAAAATTGATTGTCTGTGTCTGTCTGTCTGTCCGTATGTTTGTGGCCGTATCACTCTGAAAGTAATGAATGCAATTGAATGACATTGGATTGCTCGACGCTCAACTTAAAAATTAAGATATTACTTTTTTCGATATCTCAACCGGTTTTGGAGTTATCGCTCAATATGTGGACCATGTCTGTCTGTATATTTATGGTCGTAACACTCTAAAAGTATTGAATGGAATTGAGTCGTTGGATTGCTCGACGCTCAACTTAAAATTTAAGATATTATTTTTTGAGATATCTCAACGGGTTTTGGGGTTATCGCCGAATATGTGGACCAGGGGTGACCAAAAATGTCTTAGTACAATATGGGTGCCAAACGAAAGCTGTCAATGAGTGCTATAATATGCGATTGGTCTCATTGAAATATCTGAAATAGTTTGGGAGATATCTTGAAATTTCGATAGCTCGACCGGTTTCGGAGCTATCGACGAATATTTCCACAAAAATGTGTTAGTACATTATGGGTATTAAGTGCTGAACTCCAGTCTTTTTGTTGGATTTTATTCTTTGCTAACCCAGATGCAAAAAAAAACAGAAATTATACCCATACGAAGTCGCGGGCACCAGCTATATAAAAGTAGCCATACTTAGAAAATTTCACGTTCCTACCTATTTAATTACAAGAGTTATCTACCAAAATCCGTTTATCGGAACAATCGATTGTATGGGGGGGCAATGTGAAATATTTATCCCATCTCAATGATTTTCAACATCGATATTGCACATATAAAAATAGCAATACTTACAAAATTTCACGTTCCTACCTGTTTAATTACAGAAGTTATAGCCCAAAATCCGTTTATCGGAACAATCGATTGTATGGGAGCTATATGTGATATCGGTACGATCTTGCTGGTTCCGACAAATGATTTCTACATCAGAAAATGGTGGCCGCATACCTAATTTTAGCCTGATATCTCAAAAACTGAGGGACTTATTTTGCGTTCAGACATACAGACCGACAGACGCGCATGGCTAAATCAACTCATCTCGTCATCCTGATCATTTCGGTATACTTATTGATGGGTCCATCTCTTCTTCTTCTCATACTTACAAGCAGCGGACCAAAGTTATAATACCATTTGATCTTCATGAAAGGTATAAGTATGTATATTATTGTGCTAAATGTATTCAAACGAATACGATTCAAAAGACTTAAGACGCGAACTCGATTCAGTTGTTATAGCGTTTTTTTTCTTCATGAAATGTCGCCCTCACACCAGGCCCGCAAAAACTCATGTTCTATTGTTAAATGGGTATTAACTCAACAGCCTTCCCCTACAAAAATGCAAAAGGCAACATTTCCATTACGCCATTTTGGCGTAATTTTGGGATCATTTTCGGATCATTTTGGTTACATTTTTGGGTCACTTTAGGATCATCTCGGGCTCGTTTTGGGATCATTTCGGGGCCACTTTGGGATACATCTTGGGATCATCTTGGGGGCGTTTTGGGATAATTTTTCTGTCACTTTGGGATAATTTTGGGGTCATTCTGGGATCATTTGGGGGTAGTTTCTGGTGTCATTTTGGGGTCATTCTGGGATTATTTTGCTGTCATTTTGGCAGCATTTTGGAATCTTTTGAGATCACTTTGGGATCAGCAACTGCTTTCGAAGATATCTCCTAAAATGTGAGACTGAAAAAGAGAAGGGTGGGTGAATGCTTTTAAATTCGCGCAGGTCTACCTTTGGGCGAAAAAACGCCTGTCGAGTCTGCTAGTACATTATAAAACGATGTGACACCAATCGCCCGCGCTTTTTGTTTAGATTATTACGAAAATTTCCATTTCAACTATGCCTGCAAGGCATGCAACAAAACTAATATGACTTTATTTACCATGAAACAAAAATAACAACAAAATTTAGTACTTACGTAAGTGACAACATTTTCTATAGCTATTTGACAGTTTTTTTTTTGTTTTTGTTTTTTGAAACGAATAAAAACATTTTAAAGCAACAAAATGCAACAGCAAAAAATTATCAACAGAAACCAGTTAAGTTTAGTTAGCTAGCGAAGTTGCCCCCAAACGCGCTTTTCTTAAAATTGTTGTTAGTGTTGGTGTAGCTCAAATTAAGGCCTCTAGCATGTACCAAGAGACCGACAATCGTTGGCGGCATCATTATCATATCGCATTGATGCCATCTGATGGTTGTTGTTTGTGGCGCACTTTGTTGTTGCTTGGCATGTAGCGCCATGAATTGACTAAATCTGTTTCGAAGTTAAGTATTTGGCTACATTTAAAGTCATTCACTCATGTGACGCCTTCACAGCACTCACAAAGGCAAGAAGAAGAACATATACGCCAAGTTAAGTGGTCAAACAGGGGGCGAGGCGTGCTGAAAGTGTACAAGAATGGATGCTTTAACTACGGTGGTTTTTGCGTGAGTTGACGTGCCTTAATTTTGGCTCGTTTAAAAATGTTGGCTGATTTTTTTTTGTGCTTTTTTTCTCAATTTTTTTTTTTTTTTTTTTTGATGATCATTTTGGTGTAGAAATATTTATTTGGGTTTCGTTTTCTCTCTGTTGTCTTCTTTGAACTTGTGCTTGCTATTTCATTGGTTATAATTTGTGATATTTGCAGAGGCGTATTAACACCCACGTGCTCTCAAGAAACCAAAAATTACAACAAAGAACTTGTTTTCGTGAAGTTTACAACCGAGTCGGCTGTTAGTATGAGCACATGGGCAGACGTAAAAAAATAATATATAGCATCATGCGTAGATAGACTATCGTGACATATATAATTAAATATTTCTAGTTTTGTAAAATATGTAATTGGTCTCAAAGAAATTTGTTTAAACAAACTTAAAACCATTTACAACCAAATCGAGTTCCCGTCTTAAGTCTTTTGTAGTTATTATTTTTTTTTGACTAGTGTTTGAAATTTGAACACAAAAGCAGGCTAAATCTTACTTTTAAGCTTTAAACTCACCTATCTTTACCACAAAAACAAGAAAATTTAAAACTGATTTCTGAAGTTAATTTTTGAAAATGTATAAAAATATTTCTTTTTTGTATAGAAAATTTGTGTTTATCGCAAAGATAAATTTTAGGATATCACAGTGCTACAGCCATTTTACACTTTTGAAGCGACCTAGTAGAAATTGTTCATCTGGTCGAGTTATACACGAAACGCTCTTTAAAAGATTTGTAAAATCTGGTTTTAAAGCCAATAAACCGTTTTTTTCAGTTTCTTCGTAATAAAAAATTCATTAAAAATCCAATTTTCAACCGATTTCAAAATTCTCAACGGTTTTGGGTAGAGAGTTGTTGGCGCTTTCGAAATATATATAGTGTTTCATTTATTTAAAAAAAAGTATGATATGGTTTTTAAGCCAGAAGTTGAAATTTTTGGAAATTTCATCCGGTTTTCCGTTTTTGGCGTCATTTTTTGGCACTATTTGACAATGAATGATATTTTTTGGTTATATATTATTGAGTGGCAACTATTACTTAATTTTTCCAATTTTATTTTCTTAGAAAGGACTTCAAGTTTTCAAGATATGCAGCATAAAACAAATATTTATATTTTGGTCTCAAGCTCTACAGGAGTACTGTGTGTAATTAGGTGGGTCGATTTCAAAATCGCCCAAGTGACAAGGAAAATCGTATTTTAGGGATTAAAATAAGATACTTTGCCGAAGGAAGCATACTTCTAAAACCAATTCTGATGTCCTGAATTTTTACTTTTGATTTTGAGCTCCAAAGTTTGAAAAGTCCTAAGTTGACCAATTTAGAGTGCCGCAATCGTGTCGTATTTTATTTTCTTTTATTTTATTTTCTTTTTTTATACCCTATTTAGTTTTATCCTATTTCAATTTATTTTATTTCTTTGAATTTGCTAGTTAGCAAGTGTCTATATGTGTGCGCGCAGTTGTCAGTGTCTGTTTTGTAATTAAATCGTTTAGTTGATAAAAAATTGTTACATTATTAGTTGGGCCGTTAGTGGCCGCTATGCGCACGGTGGGCCATACGAGCTGTTTTATTAGTATTTGATTGTGGGTATTGTTTGAAATCTGAGTAGTAGTAGCATGCTTTTCACCAAAGTAAGTACTTACTTTCAGTTCTAAAATTATAGGTAGTGTCTATAGTTTTAATTATGGGTAATTAATTTTTGTATATTCATCACGCATTGGCTTCAAAAAAATGTTTTACAAGTACATACGTAAGCCTTAACTTGTTTGTAAGAATTTCCGCTCCTAAATTACATTTCCGTTGCATATGCAATTCAATACTGCAATGCAACAATTACATATTTTTTGTGGCAATAAAATAATACTTTTTTCCAATTCGAACGTAGAATTTTCATTTCATTTTCCTACACTGAAAACAATAATTTACATACAAATGCATGTTTGTGCATAAATCAGAGCGTAACTGCTTCAAATGGTAATGAGTGGTTCCAATTGAATGCACCCTCGCTACACTTCAGTTTGTGTTGTTTTTGGTGCTATTGTTGTTGTAGAGGTAAAAACTCTGAGGAATTTGTTCATTAAATCGTGCCAAGTTAATAAAAATTCATTTTTCAAACTGACTTACGTAAATCAAATTTAGCCGAATAGCTGACACCCTAATATGCATGAAATTGAATTGTTATCCTTTCTTAATATACTTTCAATAATTACATTAGTGATATTAAACGAAAAAAATCTTTATTAGAGCTATAGAAGCCAAAACGTTAGATTTTAAAAAATTTGTCTGTCTGTCTGTATGTTTGTTCGCGCATCACTCAAAAACGACTGCATAAAAATCAATGCAATTTTAACTAATGTTTTGCTAGATTTATAGCTAAAGGTTTAGAATCCATTTTACCGCAAGGAAATATTGAATTTTTTTTTCGAAAGTAATGCAAATTCAAAACTTTAATTTTTTGGTGCAGAATTCAAAAAAAAAACTGACATCTTCAAGTTGGAGGCTTTGGGGTAAAGAAAATAAATAAAAATTATATTTATTTACTGAATCAAATTATTATTTCTTTTTTCGAAAAAAAAAAATAAAAAAAATTCATATTATTGGAAAAAGAAATTTTAATTTTTGGCGGAATTTCGTTTTATGATAAAAGGAAGCCCCCACCAAAATACATTCAAAACGAAAGGATCTCATTCCAATCATTTGACGATTTGACATGGAATGACCCATAAAAACAAGAAGAGTCAATAACTAAATACATATCCCAAGTACGAATACGCTTCATTCTACCAACATTGTAAGCGAGTTAATGTTATGTGTGGTTAAAATGATTCCAAATGACTACAACAACACATAAACCACAGAAAAAACCCCCAACAGTCAAACAAATTAAAATAATACTTATGCTCGTTACAATGAGAAAAAAAAAACAAAAAAGAGATATGTCTATGTAAATAACAATAAAAAAATGACAAGAACATTGTTGATACTAACAAAGCGTGTCGCAGCAACCGGAAATTAAACGCACTCCAACGTTTCAAAAAATTGTTGCGCGCTGAAACTTTTAAAGCAAAACTAAAAAAAAAACACAGTAGGAATGAAAAATTTGAGTGGCGCGCAACAAATGCAACAGGTGACAGGTGGAGAAAGGAGAGATGGAGAGAGGGAGCACTCACACATGGAGTTACTCATAAAGTTGGCTTTGATGTAAATAAGAATTATATGCAAAGAGCGTGACAATCGCGTCGACAGCCGTCAGTCGATGCGCCATACCGGATGAGCGTTCACACTGCATTGATGTATGCGCGGTTAGATGGTGCGGTGTTGAGCGGAATTTCAATACAAAAATTATATAGATATTTTTAATGTGCAGTAAATTTCTAGGGAGTTTTATTTTCAGGTGAATATATTTTTACTCTACCGTAAAACCGATTTTTGTTATACCAAACAGGGGAATTCTATGTCAAATCGTCAAATAGCCGGAATCGTCTTCTTCCGATTTGAATGAATTTTGGTAGGGAGTTTCCATTTATCATAAAACGAAGTTCTGCCTCATCCTTTAACTAATTCATATGCAAAATGTGGTCCAAGTTACCCTGTTTTTGCTTCTGCCTTCTTCATGGAACACCTGGCTGAGAATGGGTAGAATCATGCCTTAATTAACAGGGGCCAATACGAATGGGATATAGAGGAAAAGGGGCGTGGTAGTGTCAAAACGAAGAAAGATAGGAAGGACAGTTGGGTTGTAAATTGCGGTTAGGTGGCAACTCTGCGTGAAATTGTCATATTTGGAATACGGCCGAAAATACCTTTCATTTGATACCCATATTAGCATATCTAGCTCTATATTAAAAAAAAATTGGGATAGGTGGCAGCCCTGTAAACCACCCTAAGCGGCAAAATCCATGTATATAATCGTAGAATGAATCAAATTGTCAAGCAGTTCCCGAGATATACAAAAAATAAATAAATTACGGTTAGGTGGCAACCCTGGAAAAATCGCCTTCGTCTAAAAGTCTGCAACATACGCCTGAAAGTCGGTTACAATTTCTATTTCCGTTGCATAATTGCCGTTGCATCATCAGCCATTTTCTCAAATTTTACTCTCAATCAAAACTTCATATCACTGCCTAAGAAGTTAACTTCAAAAATGCCAAAAAGAATACTTTATGAAGTACTCAAAAGCAAAGCGAGGATAGGAGTAGGTGTTCCTTTGATGGTCAACAAAGATGGAGCACTCATAGATTTATAGTTGGTCCCCTCCTAGGCATCTCCATGTGATTTGTTCCCAAAACGACAAAATCCCAAATATTTAATTATTTGACTAGCAGATGTCCGCGCCTTTGTCTGCGAGAGTTAGAAAAAATTATATCTCGTATCCAGCGTCATCTAGATTATATGTACATACACATATCAAACAGCGCCATCTAGCGGGCCATCTAGCGGCGAAAAAATATATTGCTTGTCGAGAGGATGTAACGAAGGAGTAAACTGTCAAAATTTGAGCCAAGTCAAATGTTTGAGCCAATTGATTACAAAAAAATCCCCTACATTTTTATATACACATATAGATTAGGGTGGTCCTTATTTGTAGAGAGATAATTTTATCATCAGATTTGCAAAGGCTCAATCCCTAAATCGATAGTAATATAGCCGGAAATGTTACAAAGAAATTTTGGTCACGATAGGAAACGAAAAGGACGTGCCGCACGGGGTTCAAAGTTCAGTTTGCCCTATGAAGACTCAAAAAATTAATTTATTATTTATATTTTTCTTTTTATCTAAAACTGAAAATCAATAGCACTATGGTAGGATACTAAATTCGAAATTTGGTTCCGATTGGAAACACACAAGGCATGTCGCACGGGGGTTAGAGTTCAGACTACCCTTGCGACACCCCTTAGATGTTTCCAATCGGAACCAAATTTTGTACATTTGATTATAAGGACCACTCTAATATAGATAGAAGTTAGATATATAGATTACAGAAAATTCTGGGTTCTTGATCTCTTACAAACAGTATTTAGAAATTTTGTTTGTCTGTGCATAAAGTTTAATGGAGTTTTTATGGGTGTTGCCATTTATGGCAGTTTCCAGGGTTGCCACCTATCCCAATTTTCTTTTACGTATAGAGCTAGATATGCCAATATGGGTATCAAATGAAAGATATTTTCGACCATATTCCAAATAAGATAATTTCAAGCAGGGTTGTCACCTTACCGCAATTTATTTATTTTTTCGTATATCTCGGGAACTGCAGGACCGATTTGTATAAAATTTGGCACATAGACAATTTGATTCATTCTAAGATTATATACATGGGTGTTGCCAATTAGGGCGGTTTACAGGGTTGCCACCTATCCCCATTTTTTTAATATAAATATGCCAATTTGTGTATCAAATCAAAGGTATTTTCGGCCGTATTCCAAATATGACAATATCACGCAGGGTTGCCACTTAGGGTTGCCACCTAAGCGCAATTTACAATGTATAAGATATTTTTGAATTGATCGGTTCCCTGGTTCACTTCCCGGAAGTAAGAAATTGTGAATCTAAACCATTCTCGAATACACCTTATACATATTTCGTTATTTCTGAATTTAAGAAATTAACTTCTTTCACGTTCTTTCACTTCTACACGCGGTTTTTTTATCTAGCTTAGGGTAACTTCCAAGGAATTTTGTATGTGGCGAAGCCTTGTATGACCGTGGCCGTATTGTCAAATATAAATATACAAGAATGTGTCGCAGATGCTGTTGTTATAATTTATCCATGGCATGGCCCTAACACCGTGTTTACACTTGGTCTCTCAGCATAGTAAAAAATTTGCAGTTCTGTGAAAAAAATAACATTTTCTTGCAATAAAACTATTAACCAAATCACTGACAGCTGCAACTGCAAATTGATACACAGTCAGTATTGAAAACGTGAAAACATAAGAAACTCCGAATCTCGCAATTAATTTTATTCCTTTGGGGTGGTCACAAAGCAAACAAAAAAAATGTTTAAGAAATAAACAAAGTTAACTACATGCGCATATAATTTATACTACAAGTATTTTTTCATTTTTTTTTTTTTATTACTTAGTTTACTTTGATGTATTAACGGTGTAAATGAAAACACTTGAACTGCCGACGAACTGCCCATACATATTTGGTAAGTCGAGTGTGCGCTAGGGATGGACATTCTTGGCGAAACATCGATTTCTTTAATTTTGATGAAATAAAGTAACTGCTTAATGGAGTTGAAAGGTTAATGATTATTTTAAAACTTATTCCAAAAAAAAATTCAAAAAGTTATAATTTTTGGCAATTATTTAATATTTTCGGATTTTTTTTTTTTTGTTATTATTTCTAAATTTTTTTTTGGACTTTTTGATTTTTCCTGAAAATTTTTGGAAATATTTTGATTATTTTTAAAAAGAATTTGAATAATTTTGATTGTTTCTATACAATTTTTAGATATTTTGATCATTTCTAAATGAGGAGTTGCGTGCAAAAAGGTCGCTTCTAAGAAATAATGTGTTTTGAGATATTCGTGTTTTAAATTTTTGAATCATTGTTAAGAACTCATAAAGAGCTCAACATTTTTTGAAGTTAGCTTAAAAGATATCAAATCAAAATTTGGAGGCTTCATAAACTCTTCTCTCTAATTGGCCGTTTAACGAAAAAAGGGCACATCTCACTTTTATAAACGACTCTTCAAATGTTTTTGGATTATTTTGATAAATGTTTAAGTTTTTTTGGATTATTTTAAATTTTTTTTGTGACTAGTTATTTTAATTATTACTAAATTTTTTTTCGATTATTTTAATTTTTTTTTGGTTATTTTAATTATTTCTGAACCTTTTGGATCATTTTTTAAATTAATTTGTGACTATTTTGATTAATCCTGAAATTTTTTTGGATTGTATTGATTATTTTTAAAAAAGTTTAGATTATTTTGATTAATTTTTTTTTTTTTGATTATTTATAAATTTTTTTGGATTACTTTTAAATTATTTTGCGACTATTTTATTAATTCTTGAAATAAAATTTGAATTATTTAAAATTTTTTTTGGTTATTTTGATTATTTTCAAATTTTTTTGGTTATTTTTGAACTTTTTGAATTATTAAAATTTTTTTTGGTTTTTTTGAACTTTTTAGATTATCTTTTTATTATTTTGATCATTCCTCACATTTTTTTTTTTGATTATTTTGCTTATTTCTAAAAAAAAATTTGGATTCGATTATTTTGATTTTTTCGATTATTTTAAAATTTTTTTTTGGATTTTTTATAATTTTTTGTTGATATTTTGATTATTTCTATACATTTTTTGGACTGTTTTGATTCTATCTAATTAATTTTTTTTTTTAATCTCACTATTTACATTTTTTGGAGCTTTTTTGGTCATTGTGATTATTGAATTTTTTTTTTTTTAAATTATTTTGATTAATTTTATAAAACTTTTGAATTATTTGTATTTGTTTTTTGAAATAAAAATTTTAATTATTTAAAATTTTTTTTTGTTATTTTGATTATTTAAATATTTTTGGTTATTTTTGAACTTTTTGAACTTTTTGAATTATTTATTTTTTTTATTATTTTGATCATTCCTGACATTTTTTTGGATTATTTTGCTTATTTGTAAAAAAATTTGGATTCGATTATTTTGATTTTTTCGATTATTTAAATTTTTTTTTTATTATTTACAATTTTTTTTGATATTTCGATTATTTCTATACATTTTGTGGACTGTTTTGATTATATCTATTTTTTTTGCATTAATCTCACTATTTCTACATTTTTTGGAGTTTTTTGGTTATTGTGATTATTTAAAAAAAAAAAATTATTTTCTGATTATTTCTAAAAAACTATTTTGATTCATTTTATAAAACTTTTGAATTATTTGTATTTGTTTTTTGAAATAAAAATTTTAATATTTAAAATTTTTTTTTTTGTTATTTTGATTATTCAAATATTTTTGGTTATTTTTGAACTTTTTGAATTATTTAAAATTTTTTTTTGGTTTTTTCTGAACTTTTCAGGTTATTTTTTTATTATTTTGATCATTCCTGACATTTTTTTGGATTATTTTGCTTATTTGTAAAAAATTTGGATTCGATTATTTTGATTTTTTCGATTATTTAAAAATTTTTTTTTTTGATTATTTATAATTTTTTTTGATATTTCAATTATTTCTATACATTTGGTGGACTTATATCTATTTTTTTTTTGATTAATCTCACTATTTCTACATTTTTTGGAGCTTTTTTGGTTATTGTGATTTTTTCCAAAAAAAAAAAATTTATTTTTTTGATAAAAACTATTTTGATTCATTTTATAAAACTTTTGAATTATTTGTATTATTTCTAAACTTTTTTGGATTGCGTTGATTTGGGCTCTCTAGTCAAAAAAACTCTTCTATTAATTATTTTGATTATTTAACAGGATTTGAATATAACTCTACAGCAGAAAGAAATCGATTCAAAAAATATATCGAAAGCTAAAAAAATTGATTCATAAAATATATCGAAAGCTAAAAAATCGTTTCATAAAATATATCGAAAGCTAAAAAAATTAATTGATAAAATATTTATATCGAAAGCTAAAAAAACATCGATAACATCGCTGGTTTCATTAACCGATTAATATCGCTCATCCCCAATATGCAGTTGCAGTTCACTTAAAATTGCTAAAAATCAAGCGCCAGTTTCGCTCAGCACAATAAAAAACCGAACAACTCTGTTGATTGTATTGTGATTGTTGTTTTACCCGAAAATGGTAAAAATATCTAAAAATCAATGCGCACATTTTTTTGCCAAAATTCAGCTGCTGTTGTTAAACTTACTTAAGCGCATTTATGCGAAATGTTTTAACCATTGAACTGCGATGTGTGTTGGTTATTTTTTTATGTTCGAGTCGAACAAATTATCTAGTAAAAATGTCATGTTTTTTCGAAAAATTTCGCAAAATTCCAAAGAGTAGGCAAACAATAAACTTTACTGTCCTAAAATTACTGCGTGTAAATACTGTTTAGATATGTATTTATTTTATTCCCACGACATGCAGACTCCTGACGTAGCAAATTAGATAACTAGAGTAAATTATAACCTTAGCTATGTGAAAAAAATATCAAAAAAGTAATGTCTCAAAAGGTTAGGCGGACAGGTTGACAGGTAGAAATTAGTAATTTTAGTCTCTTGACTTAATATTCCTTGATCAAAAAATTAAGTATAGGGAAGATACTAGTACGTTACTCTCTTGACCTGGGATTCCCTAGTCGATCAATTGGTAGGTAGAAATCAGTAATTTCAGTCGCTTGACCTGTGATTCCCTGATCGATAAATTAGGTAAAGTAGGTAAAAGTCAGTACTTTTAGTCTCTTGGCCTGAAATTCCCCGATCGATAAACTAGTGGCTAAAAATCCGTAATTTTAGTCGCTTGACCTGTGATTCCCTAATCGATAAATTGGGTAGAAGTCAATAATTTGTATCATTAAATTAGTAGGTAGAAATCCGTAATTTTAGTCGCTTGACCTAAGATTCCCGAATCAGTAATTTTAGTAGCCGGACCTCAGATTTCCTAATCGAAAAATTGGTAGGTTGAAATCAGGGATTTTATTCTCTTGACCTGAGGTTCCCGAATCAATAAACTAGTGGATAGAAATCAGTAATTTTAGTCGCTTGTACTGAAACTTCCTAATCAATAATTTGGTCGGTAGAAGTCAATAACTTTGATGGATAAATTAGTAGGTTGAAATCAGTAATTTTAGCCTCTTGCCTGAGATCGATACATAGGTGGGTAGTACTCAGTTATTTTAGCCTCATGAACTGAGATTCCCCGATCGACGAAATAAGTAGGTAAAAATCAGTAATTTTAGTCTGTTGCAACTTTCACGTCATTAACAGCGCATCGATTTGCCTGATTTATATTTAGTTTGCTTGCAATTTCGAAATTTTGCAATAAACTTTATACTTAATAGTATGCAAAATCACAGATCAAGCGGAAAATTAAGAGCAAGCAACAATGGACAATCAAAAGCTAAATATTTACCAACAACCATAAGCCAAGAGGTGAGACAGCTGTTGGAGCAGCTGCTGCCAGGCACATCATTGCTGTGTGCAGTTGGCTAAATCTACATTCAAAATGCTCTTTCACTGAAAGTAATAAAAAATCAAAGAAGATGTGAATAATTATAAAAAAAATATTATGATTATTCAATGAAAACAACACAAACATTAAATAAAAAAAAATCGAAATTAAGCCAAGCAAAAATGTTTTTTCTTTTTTCTTCCATGCTTTCATGCGTCCAACAATGCTCAAGGGATGTAAAATAATGCTGCAAAGATTTACTGCAGCACGTACAATAAATGCATACATATGTAGGTATTAGACTAAGGGAAAAATAATATTTGAGCTTATTTATATTGCCACCACTGTATAAGGTGGGAAAAAATATTTATATACGAAAAATGTGGTCCTATATTTTAGGCTAAACATCTGGAAATACTTTGCTGAAAATTGCACTAAATTCTAAGCAACAGATATTGAGTGATGCACGGACAAACAGGCAGACAAAAATTTCAAAAACTGCGTTTTTCGCTTCTTTTACTTCAATGAAGACGCTCAAAACTCGAAAAACTATTCAGATGATGAATAATGCGTGCTTTACATCATTCAACTCGACTCACACAACTTTAAACTTGAATAAACCACAAAAAATGTTGTCTGTTTAAAAGCAAATTTCTTTTTCTAAAACAGTGTAATGTGCAGCCTACATGCTTAACAATAAGCAGTAGCAGATTGAATCGTCGTTCACTCTTTCAAATCCCAACATATTCATTCATGCATCGATTTCATTGTGTTGTGAAAGAGTTCTTCTTTTTTTCAATTCTGATTTTCTTTTCGTCCACCTTTTAGCGGATTTTCGTATGCTTCGAACAACTTCCTTAGCATGTAGGGGAAATATTTAATTGTTTTTTGATTGTACGTGCCATTATTGTAGGTAGCTGGAATTAAAGCATGAAGGCGGGAACTTCATAACAATTAAACGTCATAGCATTTTGGTTAAGTGAGTGCTGATGATGAAGGGACAGGATGTGTCATGGACGGTTAAAATATGTATATTGAAGATTAAGTATAAATAAATTATGTTTTGCATTCTTAAACACGTTACTATGTATTTATGTATATAGCTTTAAGTCAATGATAGTTTGAGTTTATTTAAAAAATAATATTCACGATAGTCTTTTTGGTATTAAAAAAAAGAACGAAATTACTCATTTCTACCCACTAAGTTATCGATCAAGTAATTTCAAATCAAGGAACTCAAATTACTGATTTCTGTCTTCTTATTTCTAAAACAGGGAATCTCAAATCAGAGACTAAAATGCTGATTTCCTGATTTCTACAGACTAGGGAATCTCAAATCAAGTGACTGAAATTACTTATTTCTACTCATTAATTTATCGAATATGGAATCTTGAGTCAAGAGACTAAATTAACTGATTTCTACCCACTAGTTTGTCAATATCAGGTCGAGAGACTGTAGTCACTGATTCATACCTACTCATTTATCGGTCACACACAATCTCAACTCATTGTTTCTTGTACGAACTAGAAATGTTGGGATAAACCTCAAATGAAAGGCTGGGAGTAAAAAGGAAACATTCTTTTCGTGAAAGTAAAAGGGAAACTTATAAAATGTTTAATAAAATGTTTAAAAATTTCCATCAGAAGTAAGAAGTTTCGTTGATGAAAATAAAAATCTCTCCGTTTTTATTGAAAAAAAAAACGATTTTTCTACCTTTTACTGCACAAATTTGTTTACTCCTTTTTATTAATCATACTAATTGATCAAAAAACGTTGACTATTCTTAACTATTTCTAATACAAATTTAACTTTAATAACATTGCATTTATATTTTTTATGGTAAACCTTTCATGAATAAGCCCTTAAACAAAAGAATTAAGACACAAACTTGAATGCTCAAAATACCACTTTCTAATAAAAATATTAGTGGGACTAATGTACGACTAATTGTAAATCGAAAGCTTAAAAAATGCTACGTATGTCACCGACATTTCAATTTATACCTTTTAAAGTAAGCCGTTGAACAAAAGAATTAAGACAAGAACTTGAATGTGTAGACTAACATTTTTGAATTAAAAAATATTACTGGGTCTAAATTATGAATATAAAACGGGTTAGTAGTAAATCTAAAGGCTTACAAATCTTACATATGTGACCGGCATTGCATTTATACCTTTTAAAGTAAGCCTTTCATAAAAAGTCTTTAAACAAAAGAATTAAGACACAAACTTGAACGCGCACTGTAAAATGTCTGAATCAAAAGTATTCAAGGTAGGACTTTAAAACAAGCTAGTAGTAAATCTTAAGCCTTGCATTGATACTTCTTTAAAGTAAGCCTTCAAACAAAAGAATTAAGACACGAACTTCAATACGCAAAATAAAACTTTTGAGCTAAAGAAAATTCCAGTGGGACTAAAGTAGGACTATAAAAAAGTATTTATAAACTTACCCTTTTTAAAGTTTTCCATAGCCATAACCAACGCATTTTTTACTCTTAAACGAAATTCTATTAAAATCAAATATTCAGCCCCTAATTACTTAATCTTCTTTGAACAATCAACACTTCTATAGCACTAGCTGTCAGTTTAAGATAAACTTATGTTAATTTTATGAAAAAAAAAAACAAATACTCAAATAACCAAAAAGAAAAAAGAGAGCAGAAAGTGAAAACTCTTTAAACGTCCAAGCATATTACAAACCGTGCTTCACCTGCTATAAACAAATAAATGCGTCTTTTGTACTTAAATGTAGAAATTTGTAATTCGAAATGAAAGCTTCTTACGTATCTATCACTAAATACAGCTTTTATTACCCTAATACAACTCAAATATCACAAATTGATGTCAAATCAAATGCAGATGAAATTAAATATTCAAACGAATGTAGATAAAATCAAATGAATAGGCTCTTCAACAGCGCCCACACATTTCCGTTAAGCGTACCAAAGGAGCTTAACAGATACAAACAGAGTTAAATACTATCGCAGGTCTTCTCAAAGTAGACCTAATGGTGTTGCCACTGTGGATGTTTTTACAAGGCTGCCACTTGGCAGAAATTTGTTTTGGAAATGGAATATACTAAGTAATATGGGTGATAACCCAAAACAGCTTTATAAAGTATTTGAACAAAAATATTTTTAGGCAAGACTACTACAAAGGGTTGCCACCTAATCCAATAGAAAATATTTTTTGTACATAGAATTTAAACTTAAAACCGACTTGACCTATGTTTATGAACTTTTGAATATACATAAATAACATCTATGCTATTCTTAAAGCATTACTACATAAGTGTTGCCACTTAGTCAATTTTTAAAGGGATGCCATCTTTTTTGAAATTTGAAAAAGAAATTATATTAAGTTTGTTAATGTGGAGAGCAAAGGAACAGTATTTTACGTCCTTACGTATTGAATAAAATCTGGATAGAGTTACCACCCAGGGTTGCCACCTAAAAAAATTATATACATTTTTTTCTTCATATCGAATTTCATCTCCAACTCGACTTGGCTCACCTGGATATACTTTTGAATACATATATGTAGAAAAAATGCTACATTTCAAGCTATACTGTTTAAGTATTGCCACTTAGTTAATTTTTACAGCGTTGCCATCCTTTTGAATGAAACAAAAAAATCAAAATATGCCAACGTGTAGAGCAAACGAAATGTATTAACGGTCGTATAAAAAAATATTTCTGGGTAGAGTTACCACCTGGCTCTGCCACTCAGTGCTGTTAAATTTAGTATATAATCGCAAGCACGAAAGGGTTGCCACCTGTTTAAAAATAATTTTCTCGGTACTATTATATTTCCAGAATTTCTCTGCTGATGAGTTTCTAGAACAAATTAAATTATACGCAAAATCGAAAAATTTTGAACAAAGCTTTATCACCCAGGTACTGAAAATTAACCCACTAGCGACCCAACTTTTTTTTTGCACGTGGTAACACTAAACTCAAAGTTTTTGTAAAAATATCTTAGAAAACGACTTTTAATAGAGGAAAAAATGGTACCACTTTGTATCTAAGTTCTATTTGGTGATGTATTTGAGTGTGCTTACTTGCCCATAAAGCAGCAGAGACACATTTGTATGTACAAAATATATTATTACCACATGTGTCTAGATTGTCAATTTGGGTATGTATGAATTTTCATTTTTTATGTAGGCGTACGACATCAGCAGATCATAACCCGTTTTAAAGCTTTTAATTTGGATTTTCTTTTAATAGCATAAAATATTTTAAAGGTACATATATACAAATGCATGTTGTTGCTTTTAAATTGACTGGAAGTAATATCAATAAGCTAAATTAAAATTGAAATGTGGAACTTTGTTGCACTTGTAAGAGCATGAATAAGGATTTTCAACAATTGAGGAATTCACTGAAAATATTTGTTGAACAACAAATTTTTATGAAAACTAACATTTCAAGCTTGAATTATGCTTCTAAGTGCATATGTTTATCTCACATCGCATACATATATAGTTAAAGGCCATTTAATTGTCTGCAAATGCAGCTTAGTTTTTTTTTTTTTTTAATTTAAACAAATCTTTCGAAATACAAAACTCAAGTTCGAAACCCACACAACGCTTGTTAGCGCGGTTGTTGCTGTGTTGTTGAATGGCGCTTTGCGTTGGCGTTGGCGCTGTGTGCGTTGGTGTATTAGTATTGTTAATTGGTGGATTTCGAAAGCGTCACTGATGTGGTCGACAGATTTTTGTTAAATTTAATATATATTGTTGCGGCAGTTGCTCAAGGTGTTGCTGTAGCAAAGTCGGTGATTGTTGCTATGTTTCATTGTTGGTTGGCTGACTTTTGTTGTGTGATTGTTGCTTGTTCGTCTAAAAACAGACAATCAAATTTTTTAATGGAGCTAAAATTTCCAGGTGATATAACGAGTTTTGAAACTCTTCTGAACCACCCTTTCGAACGGTTTTGTGTAAGAAGTAGAAAAAAATAAAAAATAATAAGAAAAATTTATAAAATAAAATTTAAAAAAAATATAAAAAAATTTAAAAAAAATAAAAAAAAAATATAAACTTAAAAAATTAATAAATGAATTGAATTAAAGCAAAATAAAATTAAATTAAATAACCTACATTGTATTGACACTTTTTTAGAGTAAGCCTTTTAACAAAAGAATTAAGACACGAACTTGAATACGCAAAATAAAGCTTTTGAATTAGGGAAGATATTACTCGAACTAACGTAAGACAATAAAACCAGTTAGAAGTACTAATCTAAAGCTTAGAAAATCGTACGTATGTGATCGACATTGCACTTATACTTTTTAAAGTAAGCCTTTTATAAGTAAGCTGTCAAACAAAAGAATTAAGACACGAACTTGAATGCGCAAACTAAATATTTTTAATGAAAATATGAATGAAACTTAAGTTGGACTATCAAAACAACTGACAGTAAATCTAAAGCTTAAAAAATAATTTAAAATAATTTAAATTAAAATAAAATAGAAAAATTACTAAAAAAATGAAAAAATTAAAAAAAAAATTATAAAGAAACCTCCATAATAATCTTCAACAACATATCTCAAAATTTGTTCAAATTATTGCATTCTCAGCCGAATGGGCGTACAGGTAGACAGACATCGGCTTCTCTTTTCCTCCTATACATTTTGACATACATAAGTTAATATCTATGTATCTCAATTCAAATGCTTACTAAGTAAATTAAATACCTTCGTATCAATAAATTTGTGTAGCTGTTTACACACAAAGCTCTCCTAGCAATGCAACAAAACTACATAAAAAATTCTAATTCTTTTCTAATTGTAATTTTATAGACTCAAAGCTGTATAAACAAAGCAGATAAAGCGAGTAAAAAAATGCTTGCGCGCTGTGAAATTGTGCATCAACAGATCTAGCTTAACACACAACAGCGGCGTTTATTAGCGCTTCTTTCTCACATTTTCTTACTAAGCTTTCTTGTTTATTTCGGCTTTACGAAATTTTTCTTTAATAAGCTACTGGCAATCATTATTATATTGTACTTAAATGAAAATTCGTCGAATGACAAAAATGAATACAACTACACGCTGGCTTAGCTACTCGTACAGCAGTTGCCTCTGCAAGGTTTGTGTCTTAAGTCTTTTTTGTCATGTGTAGCCATGGCACGTTGTATGCCTGCTTGTATTTGTGTGCGCCGCGCGTTTATTTAATTGACTCGCATTGTGTTTGTTAAATAACAGCAGCCAACATTTTACGAGTTCAACAACGTCTACCCACCTAAACGCCCACATTCAGTTAAATACAAAATTTGCTTTTGTAAAGTATTTTCTTATTTTCGGTTTTTTATTGCTGCGCCTGCTATGCTGCCGCCACTGATTATACTTAATGATGCTGATGATGATGATGATGTTGGCGGGTGCGGTGTTTGGTGACAATAGTTCCTATTGTTGTTGCTGTACAGCCAGTTTACCTTCGCTACCATTTAAAATTGGGAAATATATAAACACACTTAAGCAAATAAGCTTAAAAATTAAGAAAAAAAAACACATTAAGCTTAATATTTGTTGTTTGCTTTATTACACTGCAACGCTGTGTGGTCTAGTAAAATGAGCAAGAGCTCAGAGATAATAAAATGATAAAACAATAGTGAAGAGTAGGTTAAAAAAAAAGAGAAAACAACAGATTCATTCTGACCTTTTCAACTTTTTCTTCTACACTATGGGTAATGTAATTTAAAACTTAGTACATTAGGTGGGTTGGAAAACAATAAACTAGCATGGTGATACATCAAACTGTTTTATCAACACGTTTTAAACACTTTTTTCAGGTTATTATATTTCAACACCATTGCTCGTGTTATTCTAACATGACATACTATTAAATTAACATGACTTCCTGGTATTAACATGACTTCCCGTTAAGTTGACAACTTTCTGTTAAAACTAATGTGATTTGCATTTAAATTAACATGACTCCTGTTAAATTAATATGACTGCCTGTTAAATTAATATGACTTCCTGTTAAATTAACATAACTTCCTGTTAAATTAACATGACTTCCTGAATTAATATGACATGAATACCTTTCCAAATAACATGTCTTCTTGATGATAAAATACTTTTTGTAATAACCATCACTTCCTGTTAAATTAACACGTCTTCCTGTCAAAGTAACGTGACTCCCTGTTAAATGAACATGACTTTCTGTTAACTTATCATCTCTTCCTCTTAATTTAACATGACATTTTGATAAAGCAAATGTCTCCCTGATACAGCAATAATATCAATCTCGCTAAAATAACCTCTTGTTAAATTAACAGACTTTTCTGTTAATTGATCATGTCTTCCCACTACATTAATATGGTTATTTGACAAAGCAACACTTTATGTATGTCTAACACGACTTTCTGTAAAATTAACATGTATTTCTGTTAATTTAACATATATTTTTTTGTTAATTTAACATGCCTTCCTATTAAATTAACATCCCTTCTAACTAAATTACCATGTCTTTTGGAAAATCAACATTATCTGTATAGTTAACATGACTTTATGTTAAATTAACATCTCCTTCGGTTAAATTTACAAGACCTTCTGTTGAATTAACACAACTTCCTGTTAAAATAACTTGCCTTCCTTTTAAATTAACTCTACATGCCGGCAAATTAACATGTATTTTTCATACAGGAAAACTATCTGCCTCCCTACATGAAAAAAATTGATCAAGTGTGCTGATTCCAACAGGGAAAACTACTTTTTGAGGGTCTTCTAAGAGCTCTAAGGTCTCCCCTCGGGTCATGCATTTTATTTATTTATTTCAAAATCGTGTATACCACCTCACAATAGCAAATAAAATCTGTTGTAAATTTTTTTTAGCCAAAAAAATATTTCACCCACCCTAATGTACGTTGAATTTAGCAACAATTGCAAATGCTACTAGAATGCATCATTATTGTTTGTTGTATTCATCCACAGACCATTGTCTAAAAATAGAAATTAGTCTTTGTGTTGTGTAGTAAATTTGCATTTTAAATCGTATACGCAAATGAAACAACAACAACAACAGCAATAATGGCAACAGTTAAAACTTCAGAGCATGCGTTCTTTCAGAAGTTTCATACTTCTATTTTTACTTATATATGATAACACACGTAGTATCTATGTATATGTGTGAAAGTAATGTTAAAATTGAAAACTGAGTCACTGCTTTGAGTTTATTCAACTTACGCTTGAGAGAGTGTTCTGGTACCATGACAACACACAGCAATCTTTTGCAAAATTTCGCTTGCAATTAACGCCTTATTTTTGCAAGTCTGAATGTATGTATGTTTGTACTAGTATAACTCAAAAACTGTTGCATAAAATTTAATATAGAACTCAACGTTTTTTTTTGCTAGATATCTAAACTAGAGTCCTCTTTAGTAATGATAGTAATAATAATTTTGTTAAATAAATGAAAAATACAAGACGCCACAAAAATGACGCGCTGGGCGTATATGGGTTAATATAAATCTAAGTGGCTTTCATTTGAAGTGCAATTTTGTGTTCATAATAATGGTAGAAAAATAATAAAATAAAAATTGAGCGACTCTGAGACTTGGTATTTAGGTATTGCCACTGAGTATGTTTATAAGGTTGCCACCTGCTTTTAATTTTTTGTGGAAACTAAATGGCATTCGCCCACATGGGTATGAAATGAAAAGTATTTTGTATCCTATTTCAAAGAAAAAAAAATAGTGGAAATTAGGGTTATCATTTATAGTTGCCACATGTTTCTATTAAATATATTCTTTTGCATAACTTTTAATATCTCGAAAACGGCTTTCACTTACTGGGGACTTGCCACATAAGATGTTTTTAAGTGGATTCCAAATATCTGATTGATTTATTAAAAATTGTTTTAAGTAGTGCTGCCACCTAATCCTATTAAATATTGTTTTTGTGTTTTTGTATATCCGCTATCATTTTTTTGGCAATATGCATGCCAAATTTGGTATCAAACGAAACGTATTTTTAGTAATACCACTTGATTTTATTAAGTATACTTTTTTCCAATCCGCTTTTTTTGAGTGTTGCCACCTAGGATGTTTTATGGTGTTGCCCACTTTTATTATTTCATTTAAGTAAAATTTTATATACCCAATTAGGTGTTAAGTGAATGATATTTTATGTCAGCTTTCAACCAAAATGTATATATGTACATATCTAAGTACATAGGGTTGCCACCTAATTCTATAAAAAATATTTTTTTATATAAAAAAATGAAATCAATTTGGTGTCGTTTGGGATCAATTTCGGATCATTTTGGGGTTATTTTGGGATAATTCAAATGAAAGGTATTTTTAGCGACATGCCAACTAAAATATTTTCAAGTAGGGTTGCCACCCTACCGCAGTATATTTGTATATCAGGAATATCTCGGGAACCGCTTGAACGATTTGGATGAAATTTGGCATATAGATAGTATGATTGATTCTAAGACTATCCACTTCGGGGTTGCCACAGGGTTGCCACCTATCTAATTTTTTTAAATTATGTAGCTAGATATGCCGATATGGGTATCAAATGAGAGGTATTTTCGTCGACATACGTACTAAAATATTTTCAATTAGGGTTGCCGCCCAAGGTTACCATTTTATCGAATTGTATTTGTATTGTATATTTTTGGGATCATATTTGGACTATTTTAGGATCATTTAGGGGTCACATTGGGATAATTTTGGGGCTATTTTGAGATCATTTTGCTTTCAATGTTGGATTAATTTGGGACAATTTTGGGGTCATTTTGGGATCATTTTTGTATCATTTTGGGATCATTTTTTGGTTATTTTGGGAACCAATGGAGGTATTTTTGGGGTCGTTTAGGGAATATTTTGGGATAGTTTTGGGGTCATTTTCGGATGATTTTGGGTCATTTGGGAATCATTTCTGGATAATTTTAGGGTCGTTTTGGGGTCATTTTGGGATCATTTTAGGATCATTTTTTTGGTCGTTTTGGGTTCAATTTCGGGAACATTTAAGGGTCTTTTTGAGATAATTTTAGGATTATTTTGGAATTATTTTAGGGTCAATTACTTATAGTAGAAGTATTTTGAGTTCCTACTTTATTATTAAAACAACACTCACCTTAAAAAGCCTGTTGCTCCTATATCAGCTGCCATGACTGTTTGCACGCCTAACTTATTGACTTAGTTGTTCTTCACTATGCAGTTAACTATTAACTTATCTATTCACAGCACAAAAACAAAAACACTTGATTATGTGAAAGACAAATAGACCAACAAATTCGAAAAATGTTTAAAGAACTATTTTAGTGAGAAAACACGAGCAATTCGCGCCGCTAGTGGAACAATTGCGCTGTCGGATATTTGTTAGGTCGCTTTAAGCCAGCTGACATTTATATTTTTGTCAATGAATGTATGTATGAGTGTTTTAGTTACACGGAAAATATTCTTATCTTATCTTGGACTTATGTATTTAGTTGACTCAACACACACAAGGCCACACACTTCCTTGTTTGTTTAAGGTACTACGATTGTTTCAATTGTTTTTCTTATGGCTCGTTTTTGTCCTTTTCTCATTAAGCGACTGGGTAGCGTAGTCTAATTGCTTTTCTTTTTACCTGCTATTGAATTTGTGAATGAATGAATGAACGTAAATCGGTATGTTTGTATGTGCGCTCATGCTGATGAATGAGAAAAAATTCAGTATTCCCCTTTTTTCTTTGTTCGCTGCTTACTTGTGTGTGTATGTGTGTTTGTGTGTTAAGGTAGTTCTTTTATCTTTGGTCTGCACTTTTAATTTGGTATTTGCGCGCTGTTGATTCATTCATCAAAATGTAAACGTACAGTGGTACGAACAAAGAGCCGGAAACGGATGCCCATCTACAATGCAATTGAATAAATATTTATTTTTCGTCCTACTCAGCAACCTTTTTTTTCGTTTGCCTGTTGAGATCCTTTACGGTTGCGGCTACTTATTTGTAAGAAGATTAAAAAGATTGCTACACCACTTTCGTAGAATGGAATTTATGCATGGGAATAACTTTTTTTTTTTTTTCACTTTTATTTTTTTTTTTTTACTCTTAAAATTTGTTTTTATTTCAAAAATCTATTAAGGGTTGATTTAAATGTTAGGTGATGCAATTTATAGAAGGAGTTTTTTATAAAAAATATTCGACACAAGCTAGAACTTTAATAGTGCGCACTTTTTGTTTTTTGCGAATTTTTTTCACTTTTTAAAATTTATTCATCAATTTATTATTCACACCAATTTTAAATAATTCCCTTATAAACTTTGCCTTTTTCTCACTTTCATACAATTTGTGCACTTGCCAACTTGTCTTAAACAAAAGACTTAAGCAACGAACTTGCAAATTCTTAAATTTGGCATAATACAAATTTTTAATTAATTTTTTGCTTTACAACAATAAAATGCATTTCACAAACTCACTCAATCACTAAAATAAATCGTAAATCGTTTAAGAAATCGCCTTAAGCCGCTAACAATTGCGTTTTCCGTTTTCATTGACTCGTCAGCGCACACACCAAAATTCAACTGAGCACAAAAAAGGTAGGCAATAGCAGCAGCAGCATGTGGGCTTGAATTGAGGTGTGCTGTGTTGTTGGCTTGTGTTGGTTGCGCCTACATCAAAACATTCGCTGCCTAGCTGTGCTTGGTTGGCTGACTGACTCTTGAGTAGTGGCAGCTGTTGTGTACAGTGACTCAAAAAAATATTTTTTTATTTCATACAGCTCATTTCATCCAGAGATAAAAATATATACCTAACTCAATTTCTCAAACTATTGCAAAAACAAAGATTTCGACAAATTTTAAAAAATTATAAAATTTACCGTTGTATCGATTTTTATCGATAATTATCGATTCGTATTAAAAATCTTTTCTTTATACGATTTTTATCCTCGATCAATTGATTCCTCTCACTTGTGAACAACAAAAAAAAGTTGTGTTCTAAATATATTTTTCATCAATTATCGATTTTAGCAATATTTTATTCTTTTTTTTTGATTGTATGGGTTTCATTCGATTTCATACATTTTTGCTAATTTTAACCCGTTCTTTATTTATTAATTTCTCATCGATTTTTAGTTTATCATTTTTTTCTAAACTTACTATCGAAATTTTTTTTGAAAATTCAATATTTCCTAAATTTATCGAAAATCCTATATTTCAGTCGATACTATCGATTTTTCACAATTTTTATGCTTTTCGATGGTTGATATTGTCACATGTATATGGTTTTTATCCACTTATTGTCAATATTATTCTATCAAATTATTATCGATATTTTTATATCAAAATTTATCTTCAAACAATCGATTTCTCACATTTTTGAAAAAGACAAATTTTACTTATAATTTAAATTTTCAAAATTGGAAAGTTCAGTTTCAAGTAAAACTTCGATTGCATAGTTTTTTTTTTTGAATTTTATCGATTTCATCAACTTTATAGATTCTGTGTTTGTTATTTTTTTTATCGACTGTTCATTTATCGGTTCTTATCAAACTAGTACTCTGTGTTTTTTGAAACTAATTTCTCACACTTTTTTTCAAACAAAAAAAAAACCTATTAAAAATTGAAAAGTTCAAAGAATGATATTTATCGATTTGCCTCAATAGCTATCGATTTCATGTATACATATATCTTTCGTTTATTGGAAAAAATCATATTTATCGATTTTGTATACAAATTTGTATCGACTTATCGAGAACATTCTAGCCATATCTATCTCCCCTAAACAATTTTTCCGCTTTCGATACATTTAAATATGTTATAACCGATTTTAACCGATTTTATCGATATACATATACACAGATATTATTATTTTCAATAGATTTTTTTGTTTATCGTTTTTTTTTATCAACTTATCAACGAAAATATTCTAGCTTGGTGTGTCTCTTCTCATACTTTTCTTAAAACTAAGAAAAATAAAAAGTTTTATTCGATTTGTTTCGATATCTATGGGTTTCATCTACATATTGTGGCGATCGACCATCCCTAATTGAATTATACTCCCACCACTAGCAATAGTTGTCGCACATGACGCGGGAGTGAGAGAGATAGCATGAATGTTTACGAAGGACCTAGAAATGTGTAGAAATTCTAGCCAATAAAACAAATACCCAAAATAAAATAAATTCTCGGAAGAGTCCTGCCTTGTAACCATTATACTCTAGAGAACATAAGAGTTATGAAGCTAGCTAGTACCGTCGCCTCCCCGTTGGTGCACCCTGGGTAACGCTAAATGACCTACATGGCCGATAGTTTCTTGTATTGCCGGTTCTACGAGAACGGTGCCAGTACTTGTGCTGTACCCATCGTGCCGAAACAACCCGGGCCGTTTTCTTGTATCGACCCGGCCAAGAGCAATATACTCGGGGTGACCCTGTCTGACATTTAGGCAGGGCTACACCTCGTCACAACAACAACAACAACAACAACCCATGACTGCAGCCCCTAGCTTGAGATATTTAAGAAAATATTTCTATTAGCATAAATTTTTGAGTCACTGTCTAAAAATATTTACCTACATACATACATCTACAGTACAATTTCAACAACTCCAACTTACTTGCTTCGCTGATTATACGATCATTCTATGGCGTCGACGCTGTTACCTTTGTACCTTTGTAGACTGTTGTTGTTTTTTGGTTTTTAGTTACAAACCTACGCGCACCTCATTCATTCAATTCATTCACAAAAACGTACGCAGCCAACCGGCAACTTAAACGAGCACAACGCTTACCACTACCGTTGCTGCAGTAGTCGTCAACATGTTTGAACGTTTGCATGAGTTATTGGTAGCGCGACGAGAATTGGTGACTCTCACCAGGTAAATATTCAGACTTTTGTGTGGGCAGTTGGTTTTCTAGTTGTTTTTTTTCTGTTGAAGTAGACGAACAAATAATCAAATAATATAAAAAAAAAGTTATACAGCAACTAGATGTTAATTAGTTAATACGGCTATTGTACTTCAAATACACAAATCTACCCACATAAGCATAAATGTATTCATAATAAAATAAACACTATTTATTTGGAGAACAACGGAAGGAGTATCCAGTTTGTGTGCAAAATTACACAAAAAGTTTTGAATTATGTTTTTTTAGAAAATGCTAATTAGCTGCCTCTTTTTGTAAATATTTATGAATTAGAAAATGGAACGAGTTTTTGGCGAAAACATGCTGAAAATCTCACAAACACAAGCAATACTAGCTACGATTATTGCAATTTCGAGCTTGTTGAAGGGTCTTGTGTTATTCATCATCTTTACTGGTCATCGAACCAAAGAGATAGATAAAGCCGGGACGCGGACAAAAAATGTACCATGAATAGAGCTCATACGATCGTAGCTAATGTGTACAAACAAAATCCTAGACATACTTAAAACAGCGGCAAAGTGTCGCTTTGGGTATGTGCACTTAAAATATAGTTGCAATTTGCCGTCAAACATGCTAAGCAGTATTTGGCAGAATACAAAGCGGTTTGACAAGATCCTTCAACAAGATCGAAATTGCAAATTATCGTAGTTCGTTTGTAGCTTTTTTCAAATTGCCAAAAACTCAAAAGAATAATTTGATAAAAATTATTCGACTAGTCAAAAGTCCACAAAATGTTTCAAGGTCATAATTTAATGACCACTAATAACAACTAAACTAAAATAAATTAAACTAAATTATACCAAACTAAATTATATTAAACTAAATTAAATAAAAAAATAATATACAAAAATTTGGATACGATAAGAAAAACTAAAATAAGAGAAAATAATGGAGCTTTTCAACAGTCAATAAGAAAATCCCTTAACACTCGCTACATTTAAACCGGAAAATCTCTTAGCAGGTACTACCAAAAAAATACTACTTTCCTGTACTTTTGTGGTCATTGCGGTTCCAACCAATCACACCACCAATTATGCCAAGGCAGCTTGTAAGTTATCATATGCTTTTATGTGGCACGAGTGCATCTTATGTTACCAGATGGGAATATGTACCTACACTAGCGAGAACAATAAATGCATCTACCTAAGAAGCGATCCAAGACTTAATGCAGATACACTCATGTAACGATCGTTTTGACCTGTGGCTGGTTTATTTTGATTAAAGACAGCTTAGGTATAAGCATTCAAAATTTTCATAAGAGCGTCGTCTACTGGTAAAACTATGGACTTCATGCATAAAAGGCGAGCATTTGCTCAGACTCGATTTTTCAGAAGATGGCAGGTAGGTATTTTGTTTTTGTGATAAAAACAAAGAAATCACCTTTACCTAAAAAATCGAGTCTGAGCAACTGCTCGCCTTTTAATCATGAGGGTCAACGACTACGTGGCTGAAATTTTATTGCTCACTATTGTACATCCAACAGTAGTTGTGCGTAAGTGTGTAAAGTTGAAAGAAGCCGCGTAGTTACCCTGTAGAGAAACAACAGAATTCTTCTGACTGTTATCGAACTGTTCCACAAAAAGACCGAGGTACTTCAAGAAATATTTGATCCGAAATAAAAAAACTATAGACAGTTTCCCAAGCCCAAAAGTGTAGTAACTGCCCTTCCTTACTTCCTAGGCGATTTTTGCCGTCCAGTAACACCCTTGATTGAGTAAAATCCAAAGGATTTCGACATGGCATAAACGGTTAACAAAGTTTACCTTTTCGATGTCAGATCCATCTAGTAGCGAGTTTTGATGAGTCGCGGATTTTTGTGAGCAAAGTTTTGGTTCAAAATATAATGAAGTGGGATCATAAATTCGAATATCCTCAATACGTCGTCAGTGCGCCATCTGAAGGATGTTCCACTTTCAAATCTTGGAAAGTTACTAAAAAATAGATCGAAAACTCTGTTGGAGACTAATCAAAGCTTTTTAGATGGAGTTAAAACAGCTGTAGGCTGACCAGTAGGTAAGGTAGTTTGCAACCAGTTTCTTTGATTGTGGGAAAGATCACTCGCACAGACGTTGAAGTGTATAAGTTTGTATGCAGAAAGCGCATGCGCATCAAAGCCAGAAGCAGTCTCTTCGCAATCACATTGCGCTTCGTTGACAAAACAAACATGCCTAAAGGAGGGACCATTAAATGGTCACATAGCTGAAAAGAAAACAAAAGAAATGTAAAAAATTTATGTATTTAAATTAAAAATGAAAGATTAAAAAAATAAATAAGAGAAAAGAGAATAAAATAAAGTAAAACGAAATTAAATAAAAATTAAAATAAAATAAAGAAAATTAACGAAAGGATTCATATACATATAAAAGAAAGAAAAAAAATAAAACAACGACCTAGCAGTTTCAGAATTTTCTCAATAAAATTCAATTAATTTTAAGCTGAGATTCTCGAACTTTTGTAAGTACCCACGTATCTGTGATAAACTCCACCAACCGCACATACAAACTTTCGTACTAACAAAGAAAAACAATAAAACACGGTAGCCACAAAATCTTAACAAAGCAGCGATATATCCACACAATTGAATGTGTCCAGTGTTAAATAAGAGACGATGTGAAGGCAACCTGCTGCATGATCATCTTCAACAATCACATCTTTTTCAACTGAAAGTACAAAACGTAACGCAATAAGTTTAAGCTTAAATAGTAGTAGTAGCTTGGCAACAAAAACTAATATGCACTACTACAAAATCTACTCTTTTGTGCATGCACTTAGTAATTCGATACTAAAGGCAGACAAATTATAATTGAAGCATAAAAATAGCGCTTTTAGTGATTGTACTTTTATTTTACAAAACATTATCTTGCTTCTTCGCAGCTTGCACTAACCGTAACTCCATATATGTATGTAACACTTGACCGTCTTTTCGTAAAATTTCCTTATTTGTACTTACATCGTCTTTGTTCCACTTCTTTGATCTCCATTATTCAATATCTTTTACCAGGAAAGAAAAGTATCATCTCCAATTTCTTTTTATAGCACAAATAGATTTAGCTCACTTTTCATTTAGAAAAGTTGTGAAAGATTGTCGCAACCACCTACTAGTTGCCATAAAAGCATATTTATGCACAAAAATGGACAAAGCAATAAAGCGAGTTTGTTTGACTTTTCAATTCTAACTAAACGCTTTGCGCACTTTACCATCCATTTAGCCCATAAATAGGCGTACAAACACACATCTGTCTTTGAATGTACTCTGTATACATATGGCTTACTTTTACATGCACTAATAAATAAGTGGAATTTATCACCTTTTTTCGCTGTAATTCAGCAGCATGGATTATCTTCATTAAAAATGCTTTTGAAATGCTTTACAAAGTAATTGTAATTATGTATTATGTTTCATTCCTTAACTTTACTGCATACATATATCCTCGATTCACATATAAAACTATTTTATGCATTTGTGCTATTGCTCGAGGTGCCAGGTTCCACTAACTCTTGTTTAATGGGTTCAATTGGTATCAACGAGGGTGGTATGTTCAGAGTCTGTAAAGGACGACACATTTTTGTATATTAATATGATATTCAGTATTATTCTGTACTCACCTTTCCCGGGCATGCTGCTTCATATTGATGCTTCAGGCTCTCCATTTCATAGACACATGTCGACAAAGCAGTACGCAACTCACACAAGAGCACCATGTCTGATCTTAATTCATTGAATGCATTGGAAATGTCATCAGTGGGGGGTGGTGCGGGATCTGAAAAGTAAAGTGGATGTTTTTTTAATGGAGGTAACTAAACAAAATACTTTTTATGCGACCAAAACTTGACTAGGTTTTAAATTTTAACCCTTTATTATGCCTCAGACCTATTATATCAGTTTAGTTCCGATTTATGAGTAGAAGTACTGTTCACAAAAAGAACTCTTATACCAACTTTTTTTGTGGGAAAGTTAAGAATCAGTCATCTCCACAAAAAATATAAAAACTCACCAACTTTAAACTCTTGTATTGCTTGCTCCAAAGCCTTCACTTTACGCTGTCCAATATTAGCTGGAAGTTTCATTTTTTGTGAGCGCAATGAAACACCGGAACCACGTAGATCGGAAAATTTGATGCCACTACCACCTATCTCAATTGCATTTACAACCGAATCGACTTTAGAAGGACGTGGTTGATGATGTAGCTTCTTCTTGACAAGCTTCTTTTCATATTTGCGTGCACTTTGCACATTAGCGATGACATCGCTTTGCTGTTGAGAAAAGGATTATTAAAAATTGGTTTGCATAATAAACAAAAATACATTCAATCAAACCTGATCAGCTTGCGAAATAAGTTTTTGTAGATCTTGCGTTTTGCGCTCTCGCTCCTTTTTGCGTACTTCAATCTTTTTCAGCTCATTCAATAACATTTGTTCTTCTTCAACTTGTTGTGTTGTACGTTCAAAAAGTTTTTTTAATTGATCTTTACGTTTACGCTCGTGCTCGGCATCAAATGCATAGGGTTTCTTGTCGCTCGACTGTCCCGGTCCCGGTGCCTTAGCTTTAGTCAATAGACCAACAACTTCATAGTAGCGCTCTTTAAGATCTTCCACAGATTTAGTACCATGTTGGGCACGATCCCAACGATCTGCCATAACAATGAAACGCAAATCGAAACTGCAAAAAAAAGATAAAACTTACATTATTAAAAGTGGGAACGAGTAACTTAGAATCAGGGGTTTCGAAAACCTACTAGATATTAAAAACTGTATGACTATGTCTAGTAGGGCGGGTCGATTTGTATTTACTTAATTACTTAAAATAGCCATCTAACCGCCTAGACGATTTTGGCCGTCCAATATGTATTGAGGCAAACAATCGTCCAAGTGACAAGCAAAATCACGTTCTAGGAATTGAAAAAAAATACGTACTTTAAAGAAGCATACCCGAATTCTTATGTCCCTACTTTTGACATTGACCCATTTGGAGAGCCCCAATCGAGTCCAAATATATGACCGACACTTTCTAACTTTGGAAAGCTGAACCACCCTCTGACTCTAAATGAGTCAACGTAGCTTTTTTCAAACGTTGACGCTCAAAGTCAAAAATAGTTTTAGAGGTAGGCTTCCTTTGGCAAAGTTATCTTATTTTGAATCCTAGAATAGCATTTTTCTTGTCACTTGGGCAATTTTGAAATGGATCCGCTTTAATGTCTAGTTATATATGTACATATATACTTACCGCTTTGCTAAATCAAATAGATGATCAGTTTGCGCTTTATTCCATTTTTGTATATTTGTACGCAAATGCGTATTGTAGTCAGTCATTGTATATGTGGGTATTTGCAATTGCTTATTAAATTTAGCAAATGGATATTCCTTCTGATCATCGGTGGTGCGTCGCCAATGATGAAACACAGCACCATCTGTACGCGCTGGATTATTGAAGGGCGCCCATTCCCATTTACGCACTTTTTTCATACCCAAACGTGCTTTAGCTTGTTTATAACCCGAACCAATGCCAAGAGCTAAAAAATATTACAATAGTAAGCTTAAAAGTAAAAATATATTGCATGGCTTGAGTTCACCTGTGTCTGTAGGCAGCAGCGGCGGCGCATCCTTATTGTCATTGTAGAGCAATGCGAAAACCTCCCGATGCATACCCTCTGGGCGTTTGGAGACACCCTTGGCTCTGCAATTATTATATTGAAAGTAATATTAGCAAATAAATTGGCAAAATTTACTTACTTTTCAAAGTTCCTTTTCTTCTTTTGCATGAGAAACATTTCACGCGTCACTTCTGGCGTATTCGCCCGTTCCATATCCAAAATATCGCGCACATCTGCCATTTTGTGGGCGGTGCTTTGCTATTTGTCTAGTTCTTAGTTTAAGCAATGGATAATTATATTTTATTCGCCAAATAATCAATAAAAATAAAAATTTTCACAGAAAAAAAACACCAATAATCTCGATTGAAAATTGTTTACCATATGAAAATGACATTTGATTGTCAAACAATAGTAGCAGGCTTGCCGTACTACTGAAAGTAAACTAGGGGTGTGCTATACATTTTTTATGCGTATCACGTAATCCCGACACCCCGGATATGAATAAAAGTAATCTCGCGAATGCGGGACGCAAAAATGGGGCGGGAGAAACGGGATTCGGAATCGGGATGACCCGGGATCGTTGCCTTATACATAAATTAATTCAAAATTACGATAGCTAATACGGTCGCGTATCATGTAGTACTAAATAAATTTCAGGGCCTCTAAAAGCCGATTAACGAGAGACTGCTCGCGTCCAAAAATGTCGGGAGAGGTATCAAAAGAGGTGATTTGATATTAATAATACGAAAGAAGAAAGTAAGGTTTTTGCTTTAGAAAAAAATGATGGTATTTGTTTCCTTTAGGGGTCAACTGCTAATAAATTAGCTAAAATTATGGGAGATAGCTCAAAAGAGCCTCAGGCCTCAGGATCACGAATCCGGAAGCGCTTTTTTAATTTTTTGTTTAAGTGAAAAGTTATGGTCAAAAAAACGAAAAATGACCCGGGTACGATACCAAAATTGGGGCGGAATCCATGGTATTTATGTGCGAAACACCTTTCTGAGTTGGGGGCCTTCGGCCGCGCTTATAAAAAATTACCCTGGGCTACGCCATCCCAAGTCCGGACGTGTGACATAACCGTGGCTACCGCTACGGCGCGACTTTTTTTTGCACGTTTTTAGGGACAGCCTTATAAAATTAGAACAACCACATGAAAACTTGAAACTTTAATTGCAAATATTTCTTCAGAGAAGCAAACTATTAAAAAGAACCGCTTCCGGATTCGTGATCCTGAGGCCAAACCCCGTCTTTTGAGCTATCTCCCAAACTTTTAGCTAAATGATTGACAAAAAATCAATAATTTTACCTCTTCCGACCTTGATGAACGGCATCTTAAATAATCCCGAAAATTCTCGGGACCTCGGGATTGTCATTTTAAACCCCGGAATCTTGGGGTGGTCAAAAGGCTTCATTATTCCCCAACAGCACAGTCTCTATCGTTGGAGAAATGTTCGTCTTCAGGTTAGATAGTGCAAAAGTTATCACACGTCAATTACCCTTTAAGGTTCTTGCTGGGCAATTCTTAATGTGGAACAAGTCAGGGTTGCTATTTTGAGGTTCTGTGGACTGTATTGTTCGGCGAATGAGGTCAAATGTGATGAATTTCAAATTTGGAAAATGAGATTTGTATAGAAAAAGCGCCGAATTTGCCATTTTTCGCCAAATTTGCCAAATTTGGTGCGGTGTAAATGTACTATTGAGTCCTATTAAAGAATGACATTAGAATTCGACTAGAGAACTATGATATTCTCGATTTGAGAATAATGCCAGATTTTGTTGGAGAACGCTATGTTTATCCAGTGTTTCTCGAGTCATCGAGATCTAGCTTCATGGTTTGTTGGGTCGGTGCCTTTGAGCCTGGACAACAATTTTTCACATTGATTCTAATTATCTCTTTTTAGAGATAAAACATCGTTGGTCCGCTTTCGGCTTACGCAGAACGAGGTCAAAACGTGTTTTTTTTACATATCTTTCGACTTGGTATCTTAGACGGTATCTGTTATAATCCCGAAAAATGCCGGCTTCCCGAGATTTTCAACTAAAAATCCCGAAATCACGGGAATATTTTAGGGATTTAAAGCCTTATCATCCAGCCGGCCGTATTTACCCGAAAAAATTCAGCAAATCGTTCTCATGGTCTAATTTGTTGCCGGAGAAAAATTGTTTTTCTTAATTTGCATTTATTATGATAAAACAGAATCAAAAAAAAAAAAATTTCAGGTCGAAAAAAAAATCGGTAAAATTTTAGAATTTTTTCCACTTCGATTGGAAAATAAGAGGTTTTTACGAACTTACCTATTTACTTAATATGTAGTTTGACAAAATTTTCACAAATTTTATTCGGAAGTGAGTCTTTAAAAGCCTAGGCGATTTTGGCCGATTACTTACTAATATATTCCGATACATTTTATTTCCAATCGAAATTTAAATAATTGAAAATTAAAAATAATTTTATTTAGGGATAAGGAAGATTAACCTCTTTTTTGCTTTTTCCCCGTAAAAATCGAAAAATAAAAAAATATTTTTCATTTTCAATTATTTTCTAAAAAATTCTAAAGATTTTTTGGATCCAATTATGGCTAGTAACTGTTATTTGCGGTCCGTGCTTTATATAAGTCGAAAAAGAATATTTTAGGGATTCAAAAGCTTATCATCCAGCCAGCCGTATTTATCCGAAAAATTTCAGCAAATCGTTCTCTTGGTCTAATTTGTTGTCGTAGAAAAAATGTTTTATTAATTTGCATTTATTATGATAAAACAGAAGCAAAAAAAAAAAATTCTCAGGTCGAAAAAAAAATCGCCCAAATTTTAAAATTTGTTTCCACTTCGATTGGAAAATAAGAGGTTTTTTTGAACTTACCTATTTACTTATTATAGTCTTAAAACGCCTAGGCGATTTTGGCCGTTTACGTACTAGTATATTCCGATACATTTTATTTCCAATCAAAATTTAAATAATTAAAATTTAAAAATAATTTTATTTAGGGATAGAGAAGATTATCGGAGGTTTAATAAACTTTTTTTTTGCTTTCCCCCCGTAAAAATCGAAAAATAAAAAATAATGTTTCATTTTCAATTATTTTCTAAAAACATCTACAGATATTTTGGATCAAATTATGGCTAGGAACTGTAATTTGCGTCCCTGCTTTATATACGTCGAATTACTAATTATCTTGCTATTTACTTTTATGACAAACCTATGAAATTTAGAATCATTACTAACAGTTATTTAGTGGTACGTACGAATTCAAACTATTTTGACTTAAAAAATGGTTATCCGTTAAAAAATCTGCTCCGTGACTCACCTACGTAGTCCCGAATAAATACACAACACTATCGAACTGACATACAAAACAGCAACCCCGTCACACACGTGTTCGAAAAGCCGCATGTTTTCTTTGACTTTGCTTTTGATCGGTGTGGTTTCTGTCTGGTGCATTTATTTACCAATATTTTGAGTAATTCAGTGCATAATTTCAAATAAATTCTATATCGAGACCAAGCAGAATATCGTGTGATACAAATGCAATTGAAATTTAAGTGAAATACATAAATTTGGCAAAGTTTTCAATGGAAATAAGTGTAAACAAAATACGGCGCTCCGTCGCGCAATTGCTGCAGCGCTTGCAGTCGACGTCGCAAACAGCTGATGAGTACAACGTGCTGCACGAGTTGCTGAGGAAAAAGGTAAACAAAAACAAATGCTTGTTTGTTTACAAACATTTTAAAAGGATTTTTTTGATTATTCCTGTTTTTTCCATTTAGGACCTTTATGAAAGTGATCTTACAGCATTGTTCACATATTTGAGTGATCATATTTTGAATGAAGACTGGACGGCGGCTATAGCTATTTGCTTCGAACATGTTCTATTGTTGCTAGTTACACGCAGTATTCCCCACGATGAGCAGCAGGTGGAGGTTAACAATTTTGAAATCTATCAGCGAAAAAGCATTGCACTGGCTACAATGATGCGTCTGTCCGTAGATATGCAACGGTAAGTTGTAAATTTTTATATGCTATAGATAACTATAAAACACCTTTCTTTCTTCTAGTTATGCCGTCGCTTACTTTCGCAATAAGCCGGCACCATTTGAGTGTCAGCAACTGACAGCAGGTACGCTGTCGAAAAAACGTTCAAAAAACGGCACTACCATTGCTGCACTCGATATTGTAAAATGTTGTTATCACTTACTCAGCGCGCATCCCGTATTTTTTAGAGATCTTTGGAATTGGTCGATATTTCTAGAACAGTACGTTGAAAAAGGCGAAGAAAATAGCATATACAAATTATATTGCAACCACATCATAGCAGTATTAACCAATATGACTGCCACACAATTACAAAATCTAAATGCGCAATTTCCACCCTCCCTACTGCTACAATTTGATCAGGAGCAAAATTTACGCATGAACGTCAAAGCAAACATACCATTTGAAGATGCCAAAACAGATAAGATAATCACGCTAACTATAAATTCGCATTTGATAACAAATGTGGAAGGTGTACTCTTGCCAATTTTCAATAAAAACAATTATGAGTTCTATGCACACAACGACGGCTTGCACGATAATATCGTAAAAGTCGACTCAACAAAAGTTAACTTGCGCAGCATCGCTTTGGGCATATCTTCAGCAAAGGCTATATGTCTATCGGGACCGGTTGGTTGTGGCAAAACTACACTTGTCGAATATTTGGCACGTATGACAGGTCGCATTTATCCAAAGCCTAGTGAAATCAATCAGCGAAAAGTGGAAAATGGTGAAAGTCATGAAAATCATGTACAACATAATGCAGTTAATGGAAATGATAAGCTATCAACGGGTAGTAAAAGAAAACTTGACCCTGATATTTTAGATATTTTTGAGCAGCAGAGTGCTGTTGCTAATGCTGCAAATATGAATGGATTTTTGCGCATACAATTGGGCGATCAGACTGATAGTAAAATGCTTTTGGGACAATATCGTTGCACAGATGTGCCAGGCGAATTCGTTTGGCTGCCTGGTGTGTTGACGCAGGTGAGTAACAGAATTGAATTTGTTTTATACAAGGTATTTTGAAGTACATTTTTATAAATATTCATGCGCGAGGTTCTCTTTGGACATATCTAAAATGAAGATAGATAGACTAGGAATAAGAATAAGCATACAACTATGGTAAGGGTTAGGGGAAGAAAGAGAAAAATATAAAAACTATATGAAACAGGAAAAGTGGAAAATGAAAAGGAAAGGGTTAGGACAGGACAAAGGTAGTCATGCATAAAAGCGAGCATTTGGTCAGACTCAATTTTCTGAGTACAAATTAGGTATCATGTTTTCGTAATAAACACAAAGAAGTCAACTTTGACTTCAAAATCTAGTCTGAGCAAATGCCCTTTACTGGATGAGACCCAACGTCTGCGGGGTCTGTTAGTATATTTTATATATTTGTTAGTGGATTTCCAATCTAATCAAAACATTTTGTATATATTTTCAGGCTGTTATGAATGGATATTGGCTACTTTTAGAGGATCTTGATTCAGCCACACAGGACACTTATACAATTTTGAGTGGCTTGCTGGAAAATAATTATTTAAGTGTACCCGGTTTTCGTGACTGTGTTAAAATTGAGCCTGGATTTCAATTGTTTGTTACTGTGCGGTAAGCCAGAATATTTTAATATTAAAGATAATAGTGCCTTTAATAATTTCCTTCCATTTTGTTCGCAGCACCAACAAATCAGTAGCAAATTCGGCGCAAAAATCACTCTTCGCATTACTTGAAAAATACCTTTACACAATCAATATTTTACCATTATCACGTAATGAACTTTGCAAAGTTGTTAGCACTAATTATCCAAAATTAGCTAAAGTAGCTAATCGCATAGTCGATGTATTCCTCACCTTCTCCAGCGGTGATCACACAGCAGCCGATAATTTACGAAAGCAAGAGTCATCAGACAAAGCAGACACTACCGAAAAATATGTAGCACTACCTTTTGAACATGTTACACTGTCATCCATACCAAATTCCACCCGCTTAGTTTCAACGCGCGATCTTATCAAGCTTTGTCAACGTTCAAATCCTGGTTTCTCTGTTACCAGCACAGAATGTGCATATTTTGTTTTTCAAAATGCTGTCGACGTTTTTTGTTCATATCTGCCACAAAGTAGAGATAAAACCAAATTAATTACAAGCATTGGCGCTAAATTGGGAATAATACAATCGCGTTGTGAATACTTTGCAAATGAATATAAACCAGAAGTATTGGCAAATAATGAACGCATACAAGTTGGTCGAACAGAATTATATGTAAAGCCAATTGAAAATGAATTGAGTAGCAAAACGAAAATGGATTTGAATGAGGATGAGGACGAGGATGACGATGAAAGAGAAGCAAACGGAAAGGCCAGCAAACGACAAAAATTAATGAAAGACTCGACCGCAGAAGAACTTGTTATGTTAAAACGCGCGCTGAGTGCCGCAAAGAATGCAACATTTTCCTTCACGCGCATGGCTTCGTGTATATTGGAGCGTATAACAGTTTGTGTATCACATGCAGAACCAGTGCTGCTGGTTGGAGAGACGGGTGTTGGTAAAACATCTGCAATACAATATTTAGCTGAACGCACTTTTCGTAAATTAGTTGTGGTTAATATGAATAATCAATCGGATGTGTCAGATCTTATTGGCGGCTTCAAACCAGTCGATCTGACCTACGTTTTAACACCGTTAAAAACTGAGTTTGACACGCTCTTTCGTGAAACTTTTGATGTTGCTAAAAATATGACATTTTTGCATAAATTGGAAATTTGCTATAATCAAGGCAACCATTTTGTTATTATTAAACTAATGGAAACAGTCATAAATTCAGTATTTGCTAAAGCAGAGCGTAATGAGTTGAAAAAGAAGCAACTGGCTTTAATACCGCGTTGGCAAGCGCTTAAAGTGAGCGCACAAAAATTGTGTACTCAACTAAGCAAGTCGATAAATATATCATTTGCCTTCATACCGGGTTCGTTGGTGAATTGCATTAAAAATGGCAACTGGATTTTATTGGACGAAATCAATTTGGCATCAGCTGAAATGCTTGAATGTCTATCAACCATACTCGAGCCTGAGGGCTCGGTGGTACTATTGGAACGCGGCGACTTTACGCCAGTCAAAAGGCATCCTGATTTTCGCATATTTGCTTGCATGAATCCCAACACAGATATAGGCAAAAAGGATCTACCAGTTGGCATACGCAATCGCTTCACAGAGTTTTTCGTCGATGAGCTCACAACAGATACTGATCTAACTTTGCTTGTGAGTGATTATTTAAAAAATACTGGTATACAATCGCGGAGCGTTGCACAGCTTGTACAGTTGTATAAAAAACTCAAACAACTATCTAAACTCGAATTGAATGATGGTTTGGGTAATCGGCCAGTATACTCGCTGCGTACACTTTGTCGTTCGTTGCGAATTTGTTCTAAAAATTTATGCGGTTCTGTTGAACGCAACTTGTATGAGAGTTTTTGTATGAGTTTTCTAACGCAACTCGATTCGGTGTCACATAATGTGGTGCTATTTCTAATACAACAAGCGCTACTGAGCAATGTCAAAGCTGTGCTAAATCAAAGTATACCCAAACCAGGCGAAAACTATTTAAATTTCGAAGGCTATTGGATACAACAAGGACCCAAAGAGCCTGAGGAGTACGCAAGTTACATACTAACAAAAAGCGTTAAAGAAAATCTACGTGATTTGGCGCGTATCATATCAATTGGTAAATTGCCAGTGCTGTTGCAGGGACCCACGAGCGCTGGCAAAACGAGTTTAATTGATTATGTAGCGCGACGCAGCGGCAATCATTGCTTGCGCATTAACAATCATGAACACACTGATCTACAAGAATATATTGGAACTTATGTCGCAGATGTTACAGGAAAACTGACTTTTAAAGAGGGTGTACTCGTGCAGGCAATGCGTAATGGTTATTGGATCATATTGGATGAGCTCAATTTGGCATCCACTGATATTTTGGAAGCTTTAAATCGTGTGCTCGATGACAATCGCGAGCTGTACATACCAGAAACGCAAACGCTCGTGAAAGCGCATGCCAACTTTATGCTTTTTGCTACACAAAATCCGCCTGGTTTGTATGGTGGGCGAAAAACGCTATCGCGCGCATTCAAAAATCGTTTCATTGAGCTGCATTTCTCGGAAATACCACGCGATGAGCTGGAAACGATTTTAGAAAAACGTTGCCTCATACCGGCGTCATATGCCAAAAAGATGGTTATGTGCATGTCTGATTTGCAAAAGAATCGCAAGACTACTACCAAAAATGTATTCACGCTACGTGATCTCTTTCGTTGGGGCAATCGTTATACTTACGCTGATAAGCGATTGTTGGAGGATGCACAATACGATTGGAATCAGCATTTGATCGAAGAAGGTTATTTGGTGTTGTCGTCCAAAGTGCGCACAGATATTGAGATAGAAATTATTGAGGAGACGCTATACAAAAACTTTCGCAAGCGCGTTGATTTGACGCGCCTCTTTGATGCGCATGCCAACGATGAAGCATGCTCGCCCGTAACGCGCGCTATTTTAACAGCTATCAGAGATTATAAGCTGCGCGCCGACATTGTTTGGACGCGTAACATGACGCGTATGGCTGTTTTGACCGCCAAAGCGCTACAATTCAATGAGCCGGTGTTGCTTGTAGGACCCACAGGCTGTGGCAAAACTACTGTTTGCCAGCTTTTGTCCAGCATAAGTGGCGTACTGTTGCGCATACTCAATTGTCATATGCATACAGAGGGCGCAGATTTCTTGGGTGGTCTAAGACCCTGTCGTGATAACAGCAGCGTTGATGAGGAAAACCAAGGTACAAAGAAACTGTTTGAATGGGCTGATGGCCCTTTGATATTAGCCATGCAGGAAGGTTCATATTTTATGGCTGATGAAATTTCGTTAGCAGAAGATTCAGTACTCGAGCGCTTAAATTGCATATTAGAGCCAGAACGTACTGTGCTGCTAGCAGAAAAAGGTGGCGTAGCTGGTGCTGGCGATGACGATGCAGCGAATGCAACTGAAATTGCAAAAGAGTTTGTAGTGCAGGCCAAAGAAGGTTTTCAATTTTTAGCCACTATGAATCCAGGTGGAGATTTTGGTAAGAAAGAGTTATCGCCAGCGTTGCGCAATCGTTTTACGGAAATATGGTGTCTGCCTTCAGACAGCAAAGAAGATTTAATACAAATTGCCAGCAACTGCATGCTAGAGCAGGCCACAGTCAGTGAACAAGCCAGCAACACAGCAGACATCAGACAAATCGCCACTTACCTTGTAGAAGTTGTGCTACACATGCGCGCCGTAATTGAAAAATTCAAATATTCCATACGCGACATTCTGGCGTGGGCTAATTACATTGTTAGCAATGCGCATTTAACCTTTCCAGAGAAAGCTATTTTCGGTTTGGAAACAATATTTTTAGATGCCTTGGAGTTAATGCCGCATGAAACGTTAGAGCATGTAGAGCTGCTGCGCAAGCGCATAATTGAATTTGCAATCGTGCGCGCTGCCACCGTATTGAATGAGAAATTTACATTTGCGGAGTTGGCGCAAAAGCGCGGCACGCAAGTTATACACACCAACGAAAAATTTGGTATACAACCTTTCTTCATACCAATCAATACGCGCGGATGCGATGCTGACGCCAGCAAAAGTTTTCTATTCGAAGCGCCAACCACAAAGCAGAATCTATTTCGTTTGCTCTCAGCGCTGTCGCTACGCAAGCCGATATTACTCGAGGGACCACCAGGTGTTGGTAAGACTTCCACAGTGGAGAGTATTGCTGCTGCTGCTGGTTATCGCATCGTGCGCATAAATCTATGTGAGCACACCGATCTTGCAGATCTGTTTGGAACTGATTTGCCAGCCGAGGATAATATCTTGGATGCTGTCGCGTCAGCGACGGAGTCTGTTAAAGGCGACTCGACTACTTACGCTGGCTCCTTTGTGTGGCGTGATGGTCCGCTATTGGCCGCTTTAAAAGCTGATAATACATGGATATTATTGGATGAGCTAAATTTGGCACCCCAATCAGTGTTGGAAGGACTCAACGCCATACTCGATCATCGTGGTGAGGTTTATATACCAGAATTAAATAAAACTTTCACGCTAAGCAAAGAGACACGCGTATTTGCATGCCAGAATCCGCTGAAACAAGGCGGCGGTCGTAAAGGTTTGCCGCAATCCTTCTTGAATCGCTTCAATAAAGTTTATCTACGCAAGCTAACAACACAGGATCTACTCTACGTTGTGAATGGCAAATATCAGTTACACTTTGTAGCATTGCAAAATCGTTTTGCTAAATTACTTGCGAAATGTAACATTGACGAGGGCGCAAATTTATTTGAATTCTATAAGCAAATATCAAAGCAGAACACGTCAAAGATTGAAACTGCCAGCAAAGCTGCCTCTCATGCACCCACAGTTCACTTAGATATCTGCCAGCGCCTTGTACAATTTTCCGAAATACTCGACAACGGCATATCGGCGCTCGAGTTCGGCTATCGTGGTGGTCCCTACGAAATCAATCTACGTGATATACTACGTTGGTGTGATTTGCTCGTGCATCCCGAAACTGGTTTCATGTTTCACACTGAATCTTGCACGAATACCGCAAATCCGTTGGAATTATTTTGTAAAAATTTCGTATCATTTCAACTTACGCTCTATGAACGCATGAAATTGGTTTATTATCAGCGCATGCGCTGTGACGAGGATAAACGTTTTATACGCAATGCATTTGGTCGTGTATTCGACTGTGATGCTGATCAATTGAATGCCATTTCCGAGGATGTATCACTCTATTGGACTGCGGATAAGATATATTTGAATGATATTGTATTGGAGCGTAATGCAGATACGCATGCCTTACGTCCGTTGAGAAATAAAGAACTATCACCAATTTTGCTTTCATCGCAGCGCGAGTTACTCAAGAACGTGATGGAATGCGTGCGTATGGAGAAGCCGGTTCTTTTTTGTGGACCCACTGATACCGGTAAGACAAAGTTGATCGATCTCATGTGCACGCTGTCGAATCAAGTTTGCAATACGGATAACATAGATGATTCGGTGACGGGTAGTTTTCAGCAGGTAAGCTTGATTTAGATGTGGATCATATAGATTCATAACACCTTTATTGAATTAACTATTTCTTAGATCGATCTAAACCGTCATTTAGAAGAAGTATCACAGATTATTGAGGCAGAGCTCACTTTTCATCTTCGTAGCATGATATTGGAACAAAAATCGAATGCGTTTAAAAATGCTGCACAGCTTCTACAAGTTTGGGGTGATTACTGCAAAGAATCATGCATTAAACTAGGTATGTACCACTTTTGCGCTTAGTACACTGGGCCAAAAAAATATTTTTTTAAATTAACTTCTTAGGCGCCGATGCAAAGTTTTGATGAATTTTTAAGTTTTCTTTTAAGTGCTCGGCACTTTTCATTTTGGCACAATTTCGGAAATTTGGGAGGGTTTTCGAAATTTATTCCGGACTGTTTTTTAGGAGCATTTTGGGAGTTCTTCAGGACCATTTCGGGTATATTTTGGAACTGTTTTCAGTACTTGTTCGGGATAATTTTGGTACCATTTTGGGACTTTATGGGAGCCGTTTCAAATTTTTTCGAGATAAGGGGATCATTTCTGTTTTCTCAGGTTTGTTTCGGCGCTATTTCAGAACTCTTTCGGGATTATTTCGTGACTTTTTTAGAATTATTTTCGGTATATTTCTGGATTTTTTTACGATCTTTTCGCTACTTTTCAGGATAATTCCGCCATTTGTTCGGTATTGCTTTCGGAAGTTGTTAACCACGTTTTCAGGATTGTTTTCGGGATATTTTTTGTTTGTTTTTGGGATGATTTCTAACCTTTTGCGAATGTTTTTGGAACTATTTCGGGACTTTTTAAGAATCATTTCGGTTCTTTATTTGATTTATTCGGGAACTTTTCGGAACTTTTTCAGGATTATTTAGGATTTTTTTTTTTTGGGATTCGCTCGGGCGTCATTTTTGAACTTTTTTCGGGATCTTTTTGTAAGGTTTTTGGGATCATTTCGGGCATTTACTCTAATAATCTAATCCAATTAAAACCTAATTTTTCGAATCATAGCCACAAATAATGCGACGTCTATGTCGGATGAACTTATAAGTTTTCGCAAGCGTATACAACGCTTAAACAATGTCATCGATGTGCTAATACCATACGCCAGCCGTAACGATATTTCCACATGCAAAACCACTTTGTCGCAACAACAGAAACGTCTTCAAACATTAGAACAGCATGTACGCAATGCTGATACGTTAAATACTGGTGGCTCATTTGAATGGATTGATTCGAAAATTGTGAAATCGCTTAAATTTGGACAATACATTTTATTGGAACATGTAAACTTGTGCTCATCGGCTGTTTTAGATCGACTCAATCCAGTTTTTGAACCTAATGGCAACTTACTTATATCCGAGAAGGGTGTAACGGCAAATGAGAGCGCAGAAATTGTTGAAAAGGCGCCCAATTTTCGCGCTCTTCTCACTATCGATCCGAAAAATGGTGAACTATCGCGCGCTATGCGTAATCGTTGCATTGAGTTGGCTATTGCAAAGGACACCTACAACACGGATGATATGCGTTTATTGGTATATTTGAATGGTGTGCGCGGTATGAACGCAATAAATTGTATACTCAAAATACATAAGCGTCTATCAAACTCCACCGAAATCAATAACTATAATATATCACATCTAAATCAATTTGCTTTTCTAACCGCATCTTATGCACGCATCGGCTATGGCATGGAACGCGCAATTTATGTAAGCGGCATGGAAGTGTACGTCTATGCGGCAAATACAGATTTAATGGGTTACGGTTTGGCATATTATCAAAATCAGTTGCGTGAGATTGTTTTAGAAGAATCCAAAAATTATGTTGACACGGAAGATGTAGATCGTTTGGGGCAAATAATGTTGCATGGCGAACAATTGGATGCGCTTGCTTTAATTAAATTACAAGCTGAGCCGCTTAAAAGTTTGCTAAAATTTGTTGATTGTATAGACGCGCAATCAGCTTTAACAGCAGTGTTTGCCGAGTTTGAAGCGTTGGATTTAACGAGAGTAGAGCGCGAAGAAATTATGCGCTATTACATTTACATCTTGTATGAAGCCAGTGCTATGCGCGATGTTGAAATGCGTTATTTGTATTTGGACAAATTATTGTGTTCTGGCGATTTACAACAATTATCAAAATCTCTATTTGATTGCGTTAAACATGTAAGCGCGCAATTTGATTCCACATTACAGCAGCTACCTTGGAACACAAAACTATTTCCACGCATACGAGCTTATGTCACACAACCAGCGGATGCTAAAAATCACAAAAGTTTCTGTTTAAGCGCACAGCTCATCTTACATTTACTACTCCACCCTGTGCCGCAATCAAACGAAAAAAGTATCAAGGCTATGAATGCGCTCGCCTACTCACAAGCTGTTGTTGCGCACCGCGTCGAAGATCGCTTTGAAAATAACCTGTTGTCTAATCTTTCAACTTTACTTACAAGTCTACGCGCTGTACTCAGTGCTTCAATGGATTATGCGCGTATTGATGTGGATACATTTTCAGCGTTGATAACGGCTTATTTATGGCATAACCGCCTTTTAGGCGTAGCACAAATGCAGCTATTGGTGCGCGATGAGTTAAATAGAAGTTTGATGGATAAATTGCTGTTACACTTTAAGTGGTTGGAAAAAAATCTGTTACAGTTACTCACAATGATGTTACCAAATTATTGTCAATTGAATAACGAATTTGATAAAAGTTTGGATGGTATAAGAGAGCATGTGCTTAGCATCAAAGTGCCGCTAAATCTAATGCGCAAAGTCTACAATAAGCATCTGACATATTTCCCGCCATTCTTTCAGGAGGAACAGGTAAGTGAATGTAGTAATTGATAAACCTAGACTTATTTATTTAGAAATAGCCTATCAAAGCAATAATCAATATCATAACAAAATCTACGATATCATCTAAAATAAATCAATATGTCGAATTGAAATATATCAAAAAACATTATAGAGGAATAGCATAACATTGCAAACATCCGACCTCATACTTTCTAACTAAAGACTTTCATATTTCACCAATTATAGTTCCATTTCTTTTCCACACAGATTAAACTCCACAAATTGGTACGCCACATGGATCATGTGCTTAATGTAGTACCGCTTTATGGCAGCTATACGCCTCAAGTTTTATTAAAAAAATTTGCTTCACAAAAGTCTGATAACGCCAAGAGAGCACGCACCATTGTCAATAACTGCATAGAACAACACATTAGTTCTAGAATGAAACAAATACAAGTGCAACAAACATGTAGCGCTGAAATACCTGAATCACTACATTCAGCATTACAGGAATTTATGAATGACAAGCCAACAGACGGTAGCAACATTTCATATGAAGACTTAGAACTGTTACAAACTGAAATTCAGGCATTACAAAACGCTGTGAACTCACAAGATGAGCTGGCGACTGAATTGCAGCCCAAAGAGTACGATATACGTTTGCTAGCGCTGCGTGAGTTTTACTTAGCAAAAGCTTTGTCTGTTATTGGTAAAGGTAGTGCTCACAGTAACGCAAATATAAATGAAACTTACTGTGAAGAAATTGCTTCATTAAATAATTCCACATGGCATTTGATTAAAATATACAACTCGAGTGTTTATAAACGTTTCGAAAAGGTTTGGACACAGCTGATGGTGTATTTAGTGGGCGTTGAAAGCGTGGATATATACGAGCAGTTATTAAAGTATCTAAATGGCAGCTATAGAGTTTTCAATTCATATCATGCACTACTAGAAAATGGCGTCAACAATTTACAATTGCTCAATTTAGCAACGCGCGAAAATGCTACAAATGTGCTAAGAGTTGCAGAAGATATTGATTGTACTTATGCGTATGATGGTTGTAGTTTTCTAAATATTTTCTTCACGCTGATTTACCAAGAAAATGGTATGCTGCGCCCAATACCGCTAAATGAATTGAGTGAATGGCAAGCGACGCTGAAACATTTACAACAACTTCTATGGCAAAATGCTGCTTTGATGGCAAATAATTACAGTCTTGTGCAAAATAATTACCAGATTGCACAAACCAATGCAAATAAGCTGCTACATGAGGTGGCATATGTGCGCAAGGTTTGTGAGACGCTGGAAAGCGAGAAGTTCAATGAATACAATGAAAATTTTGAAAAGTTGGTGCAGTATTTAGGCAAGGAATATGTGACCATCGCAAAGGATGAAGAAAAAGAGCTGAATCAACTTGCAAACTACAGCCAATCAAAAATACAATATCAAACAGCATTATTGAATAGTTTAATTGGCGCTATTGAAGTTTGTTTGCTCACCTTCACGCCAATTATTGATCCCGTTGAAAAGAATCGTTTGAAGAATTTGTATGTTGTAGAGGATATAAATTGCTTGCATACAATGACTACAGCCTATGATTTTATGCGTATTGTAATGAAATATAAAAATTTCGGTGCAGAAATATACAAAGCGCTTGAAGAACGTCTGAAAGCGTTGCAAGCAAAACAACAAAAATTTGCGCAAAAATTAGCTTTGCGTCCAGAAAAATGTATCTATAGCAAACTTGTGGATGATATTGGACATTATCTCCGCACAAATTGCGCACCAAAAACTATGATGACGCTCATCGAAAGCGCAAAAAGAGCATTATTGTGTCTCACGAGCGAATTTCACTCAAATGCAGCAGAGAAGAATTTAAGCTATAGCGCTGACGTTGTAGGCAAGCTCAATTTATGGATAACAAATTCACAACGTTTTCTAAATCACACTTTAAAAGCGTATATGGATCACTATCAAGATTTCATACAACCGCTGCAGTATTCAATCGACAAATTGCGTTACGGCTTTGAGGGACTGAAGATTGTGCTCACACAAGCTAGCAGTAATATTGTGCAATTGGAGAGTGAGAGTAAAAAAGTGTACACAAATTTGAATGCTAGTGATAAACTGTTGCATGCTCTAGCAAATATTTCAGAATTCCCAGCAACACACAATTTAATAAAATCAGAAGTGGAATATTCAACACAAGCTCAAGTGTTGAAACAAAGCTCTTATATAAATCGTGTTATGCAGCAGCTGCCACATAGTGAGTACAGCTACTTTGGTTTACTAAAAGCAAGACTTATCGAGCTGCGTAACAATATTGCAATATCGGCAAAGATTGATGAGCGCGAATTTCATGAGCTCGATTACATTTTCAATGTAACAAATGAAATATGGCAAGCTGAGGAGCAGCGTAGGCGCGCGCAAAAAGCTGAAGAGGAAAGTTTGTATGTAAACAAAACCAAATGCGCCGAGGAGGATGAAGAATTGCTTGAGCTGCAAGAAATCGAAACACATTTCCCCACAAATGTCGAAGAGGACTTTGGTGAGTTTCTCATCGAAGCGACGCTAGAGAAGGTTGTGAAGTTAGATAAAAAAGCAAATTTGAAAGCGAAAACAAGTCAACTCATAAGTGATGAAGATTATACGTTTTTGTCAACAAATTTCATATATTTAATGGAACAGTATACGCGCGTATATTATCGCAAAGCAATGACAGAAAAAAGCGCGTCCGATGAATTAAAATTCGTTGAACCGTTTGAAGCGCGCATGCGCGCTTTTGTTCCCCTATATGCGCATTACAAACGTGGCTTGAATGATGAGCTCACAGAGGTGGCCTATAACAGTTGCACTTTAGCGCTTGCGCTACAGCAACAACAACTCTGTAACACTGATTTAACGCTGCCGTGCGCGCAAACTGAACACAGCAGCAGCTATAATTATTACAAGGATGCGAATATACCAGAAATAATGGGTTGCATTGAGTTGCTCAAAAATATTGAAGCGCATACCGATGTGCAGTTAGATTTATATCCTGAACATGCTAGCTTGATTGATATAAAACGCGTAATTGATAGAATACGCACCCTACCGGCTACAGCGCCAGTGGTACGCTTCAACACAGGCTTTCAGCTGCTACGACAAAAGTTGGCGCAATGGAATGAGATAGCGCATAAAGGTAATCATATGCGTCAGCAAGAAGTAACAGTGGCTGAATATGTACAACGTTGGATGAAATTGGAGCTGCAGTGTTGGCGCAATTGTCTCAATCAAACAAAAGAGAAAATCGAGTCTAATGCACATAAATACTGGTTTTTCATTTATCAACTTTTGCGTGAATATCGTTTAGAACGTGAGCTGGATAGCTCGTATATGGATATGAAAACTACAGAAAAACGTTTTGCCGATGGTGAAGTTCTCGATGAGGAAGAGTGTCTAACAGGGAAATCTAAAGTAAGCGCTAGTGATATTATACGCATACTGCGTCAATTCGTTGAAGCAGCAAATTATGGTGATTTTCATGTGCGTCTACAACTGTTGCAAGCCTTCGAACTCTACTTGCATAATGTCGACCAATTGACTGCGACCAGCGCGCCAGAGGAAAATGCGAGCGCGCTCATATCCGGCTTACGCAATTTACAACTATATTTTGCACAATTTGCGCAAGAAATTGAAGAGATTGCGGTGAGCATGCGCGCACCTATTGAAAAGAAGTTGAAAGAGCTCGTAAAGATCGAAAGTTATAATAAAGATTTATCGTACTTTAGTATGCGCAATAATGTGGCGCGCGTACATCGCAACTTAAATAAATTCCTCAAAGAATATCAACAACAACTGCAGCAAAAAATAACGCCAGTATTTCAACCAAAAGATGCAACCGTTAAAGATTATAATTTCGAAAATGATAAAGGGCGTGAATTGCGCTATGACACGCGCATTAAATATTATTTGGTAGAAGTTAAACACTTTTTAGCGGCGCCAAAGTTGGCGGAGAAATTTACGCATGATGCCGCCAATGATGGCGCTGCAGACGCTGAAGCGCTTGTAGTACAGGATGTAAATGGCGAACAACAGCTTTTGCAAAAACTTGGACGCCTCTTCAAAACATCACGCAATGTTGTTAAAGAAACTGTTGGACGAGCACAATTTTCAAAATTGATAATCGCCTTGGATAGTGTGCTTTGCGCGCAGCTAGAGCGTTGTGATGAATTACGCGCGCTCAACGTGGATCGCAGCAAAGAGCGTCCCAAACAACTGATAGAAGCCAAACAAATATTACAACAAAAGCGCAAAGCACTCACGGATCTTTTTAAAACACTCGCACAGCTGGGGTTGAGCTACAAATCAGGTTTGATGGAATTATCGTTGCGTAACGATTTCGCAGAGCTCACGATACCACCATTCTGTATAAAGACTATGTTTGGCGCGCGCAATGATAAACATCTACACGCACAAGTATTGCATCTGAATGAGAACTTAGATCGTTATTATGCCAAATGTGAATTTAAATTGCGTTTGTTGCAAAATATTATGCTAGCGCCACTCTCCGAGTTGGGTCCTCCCAATATCGAACGCATAAAAGGTTTTGCTGTCGATATGTTTCTCTTGGTGCAAAATCAGCGGCGTCTACTTGCGAGTACAAGTAAGCAAATTTATGATTTAGAAATGTTAATGGAGCAAATCAGAGATATTCACCATGTCGCGTGTGACACAGACGCTTCTAAAGCTGCGCAGAGTCTCGGTTTTAATGAGGCGCGTACTGCTTACATTTGCTTGCGTAAATCCATCTCACATATACGTTATGTTATAGAACAATTCAGGTTACTGTTGACATGTGCGCCAGCTAACGAGAGCACAACAGAAAATGTTTTGGTGAATATGGAAAGTCGTTTGCTACAAAACTCACCATACTATAGCGCTATCGTTTCAAATTGTGAGAGTGTGCTTATCACAGCCAAAACTACGCTCGCTGATATGTTACAAAATGATAAAGAGTTCTTGAGCGTAGAGAAGGTTGACGCTTATATAGCTACGCATGCGCAATTGCAACAAAAACTGCAGCAAATATTAGCGAGTTTGAGTAGTACTGCTGGCGCACATCTACCACTTGCTAAACCGCTTGTTGAGTTGCTCGCAGGTATCGAAGCTTGTGAGAAACGTATATCCGCGCTCTCTTGTAGCACAACAACGGATTTGGAGCTGGTGGATGATGTGTTGGAACGTATACTACACGCTGTATTACTAGCCTTACAGAAGCTTTACAAAAAGCACACAGGCACACCAGCTGCTGGTGCGTCTACTGAGGAATCGACGTCACCAAGTAAAGCACGCAATGATGAACTCGAGCTTCAGGAAAAACATTTGAAGCAACAATTACACTCAGCACTCGTGGATGATTGGGAAACCCTCAATATCGCCAACATTGTAGAACAACTCTCGCATGTGCTACTCACACTCAAGCATGCTCCACCTACACACTCAAAGTTAGTCTCTGCGCGCAAACTCACCACACTTATGCCTATTTTAGAGCAATATTATTTATTAGCCGATTACTACCTTTTCCAACAATTGGGCGCGCACAAAGTTTCTGCCAAAATGCTCTCTGTGATGCTGACTGTTTTTGTAGAGATCGGCAGCAAAGGTTTGTGTGTGCCGCCCGATCTGATGCATGATGAGGAAGGACAGGCTAAGCAACAGAAAGAAGGTGATGGCTTTGGTTTGGAAGATGGCACTGGCGAGAATGATGCCTCGGATAAGATAGAATCAGAAGATCAGTTAGATGACGCGAAAAGGCCGGAAGATCGTAAAGAAGAGGAAGGCAAGCAGCCGGAAGACTGCAAACAAGATAAGGCGATTGATGTTAGTGAAGACTTTGATGCGAATTTGCAGGATCTTGAGAAGAATGAAGAAGATGATAGCGGTGAGTCGGAGGATGATGATGAAGCTAATAAAGAAATGGGTCCAACGGGGCCAGAGGCAGAAAAGTTGGACGAGCAAATATGGGGTGATGATGAAGAGAAGGGAGACGCAGAAGAGGAAGAGAATGAGCAGGAAGAAGATGAACAAGGAAAGGGCACAAAAGATGAACAAGATACGCATAACGATTTGGACACGAAAAATGAGGCAGCCAACGAAAAGGAAGGAGATAATGAAGCCCTCGATGCAGCAAATGAATCCGAAAAAGATAAACGTAAACAGCAAGAAAAAGATATAGAAAATATGAAAGAACCTGAAGTAGATGAAGATCAGCCCAATCCATATCACAATGAACTGGAAGAGCCACCCGAGGCAGAGGAAATGGATTTGGGTGATATGAATGTGGATAATGAGCAAGAGGGCGACGATGAGCGCGAAGGTGAAGAAAATCCATTCGATATTGACACAATGAAGGATAATATGGAAGCGCCCGAAGAGCAAACTAAAGACGACGAGCAAGAGGAAGCAGGAGAGGGCGAAAAAGATGAAACAAAATCAGATGACAGCGATTCGGAGGCTGACGATGCAGATACCGAACTACGCAAAGACGCAAAAGGTGATGAAGAAAACGAGGAAGACGAGCAAGAGAAAAACGAAGAGGAAGCTGAAACACAAACGCGTAGCGAACAAGAAACCAACACAGAGGATAAACAAGAAGATGAACGAGAACAAGAGGAGGAGCGTACTGAAAAACCGGAAGAATACGAGCAGTCTAAGGACAAAACCAGCAAAGAAGAGAACGTGCAATCCGTACCAGAAACCGAAAACAAGGGAACGCCAGATCAAGTGCAAAGCGAAAAAGATGAAGATGTGAAACAGGAACACAAGTTAGACGAGCAAGAAACGGGCGAAGAAAAAGATGGCGTGGGACAAGCGGAAAATGATGTGAGTATTGAAACCACTTTGAAAAATTTGAAGTTTTAAGAAATGTTTTTTTTTTTTATTAGACCAATGAAGGTGGACACCAAGGTATTGCTGAGACTAAAGAAAAGTTAGCCAAGGAAGATAGTACGAAAGAACAAGATACTAAAGAGAAACGCAAACAAGGGAAAACAAATGAAGAGCGCACATTGGGTGAGTTAAAGCCGCGATTCAATAAATCTCACGACTAAAAAATAAAATTTTTGCAGGTGAAGCGGAGAAGAATAAGTTAAAGCAATTGAAAACAATAGACAAAATGAAGGAACAACAGCATGATGATGACGACGGCAAAGAGGAAGATGATAATGAAGCAGACGCTGAAGAATTCCAACATGTTAAAGATCCAAAGAAGAGCGATAAAACAACGCTAGATAATGCGACCGAAGAGCAGTCAAAGAAGATACAACACCAGGAAGAGGAAGAAAATGCAGAAGAAAAACAGGATGAGGCAAACGATGAAGAGGAGAACAATGAAAATCTGTTAGATGAAGATGAAAGTGCTAAAATGGATGATGAAGACGAGGATCTACAAGAAATGAGCGCAGAAAAGTTTGATAATAAATCAGATAAACCATCAAAAACGGAACGTAGCAAAGAGCGCACTGAAACGCAAGAAGAAATGGAGGTTGAAGGTGATATTGTGACCACTATGACAGCAGAGCGCAGTGCTGATACATCAGCGCATTGCAAGTGAGTAACAAGAAGTGGTGTTTTAAGTGTAATGTGTCACGGTCTTTTATTTTATGTTTCAGTAAAGAGATACTTTTGGAGAATTTGACACGAAGTGAGGAGTTGAGCACAGCTGAGCAATTGGAAATGCGACGCTTATATCAGGAACAGTTGGGGGCTAATAAAATGGTAGGCGTTTACATTCGAATCAAAAACATTTCAATTCCTCTAATTCGTTCTTTTTCCAGACTCTCCCAGTTCATGAAGATTACGAAACATGGCAAACAATATCAAATCGTATGGCACAAAATGCGCGTGAGCTATGTGAACAGTTGCGTCTAATTTTGGAACCCACAAAATGTACAAGACTGAAGGGAGATTATCGCACAGGCCGCCGCATTAATATGAAAAAGATAATACCCTACATCGCGTCACAATTTCGCAAAGATAAAATATGGCTACGTCGTACGAAGGCAGCACAACGTGATTACAAAATTACAATTGCAATTGATGATTCCAAATCAATGCATCATAATAATTCAAAAACTCTAACACTCGAAGCGATTTCGTTGGTTTCGCAGGCGTTAACTTTATTAGAAAGTGGTCGCTTAAGTATTGTATCGTTTGGTGAAACACCAAAAATCATTCTAAATCATACAGAACAATTCGATGGTCCAAAATTGGTGAATGCCCTAAACTTTGCGCAAGATAAAACGAAAATTGCGGATGTGCTCGATTTTGTGCGCATGGCAAATGTGGAAGAAGGTGCACTGGGTACTGATAATGGGTTGTTTGAAAACCTTTTGCTGGTGTTGAGTGATGGACGTAACATTTTTGGGGAGGGTCGTGTTAAGGTGGGTTTGTATGATTTAAAAAATATTTGTTTTTTTTATTAAAAGTTCTTGGTTTTTCAAACAGGTGCGAAATTCAATCAAATTGGCGCGTCTACAACGCATATTCTTGGTCTATATAATCATAGATAATCCGGATAATAAGGTTTGTATTAAAATAAGGATTTTGTTAATTTCATCTCAGAACTACTGAATGGTGAGAATCGACCAATTTTGATTGAAATGATATTTGACCAAATTTTGTTTCTAAAAACTCACCACAGTTTCCCCACTTACATAAAATAGCCTTTAACCGCCCCACTAGGGCGGAAGTAAACTAAAACATTTCTTACAAAGTTTAAAATTATAAAAAATTGGACATACATAAAGCCTGAAACTTCGATTAGGCTTCGAACTTATTTATCGATACCGATAACTGAAGCCAATTTTTACAGAGAGCGCCAATATTTCGACAGTTTCTGCAGCAGATTTCAAAACTTTACATTAAATGACAACGAAAACGTCAACAATTCTAAACTTTAACAATCGGTAAAACGATAAATATCTCAAACATTCGATAAATACGCTAAATATAACCCTTTAATAATCGATAACGCGAAATTAATTACCGAAAAATTCGATAAAAACGATAAACATCGATACACCCGATAAAAGTCCACACTTTAACAATCGATTAAGCGATAAATATCTAAAGAATTTGATAATAATCGATAAACAACGATACCTACGATAAAATTCCACACTTGAAAGCGTTAAATATTGAAAAGTACAGCAACCAAGAAATTTAAGACATCTTCAATCTTCTATGTTGATAAAAATCAATCGAAATAATATTCTTATTTGTCGAATAAAAAATCGAACTGATAAAAATAATTGCCATTTCTTAATTAATTTGAAGAAGAATTGGATTAAATGGAGCAAAATTCGAAAACAAAGTTCATAGACAGCCAAAAAATGTTCAATAAAAAAATCGATAAAAATCGATACAAAACTTTTATCGATTTGAGGAAATATTTAAAACGAAATTAACGAATGAAATGGAATAAAAAGTTTATAGACAGCCGAAAAAGTCTCAGGGCCGCTTGCATAATAGCCGATAATGACTAATCGGAGTTTAATTTACGTATTTTGTATGGTTAGCTGTCAAGTTAATCACCGATTAGTAAAAATCGATCCTAGACAGGCAAATATCTATAAAAAGCGACAAAGTTGTTAAAATATCGATTAGTGAAATTATTATTTAAGTATCGATAAAAACATCGAAATGAAAAAATTTAAACATTTTATAGCTATCGAATGAAATGGAAATAAAGCGCAGAAAAGAGAAAAAATATCGATAAAAAATAAAATCGATAAAAGTATAGTTATAATTAGCTAAAACTGGCCAACATTTTTCCCCTATTTTATTTATTTTTTTATATGAAATCTGTTTTTCGATAGCAATTAAAAAATAATAATCAAAAATTATTAATCGATAAAAAGTGATAAGCTATCGATATAAATCTCCAAATATTTTTTTTAGAATCGTTTAATAATAGAAACTTAAAATTATTCCAAATTCAAAAAATTTGGCAATAGTCGTAAAAAAATCTTCTCTTTCAAAGCTCTACGATAAACTTTTTAGAAATTAAAAAATGTGTCTACTGTAATGTCTTCTTTTTGTTGCTTACGCCCCTTTAGCGACTATGACTCGAAATAATGTCGAAAAATCACTTACTAAAATGTATCGAAACCAAAAATAGTCGATAGTGACCAAAGATGAAGTTTTATTTGAGATGGATCAAAAACATGTTTTAAATATATTCTTAAATTTCAGGACTCTATACTTGACATACAAACCATGGAAATGTTACCCGATAAACGCATAAATATTAAATCGTATTTGGACGACTTTCCATTCCCATATTATGTGATTGTGCGCGATCTAAATCAACTACCCCTGGTGCTGAGTGAAGCCATGCGTCAATGGTTCGAATTAGTTAATAGTGAAATGTAAAAATCATGAAGGATATGTATGCCTTATAAATGAATTACCTAGTAGTTTTTAAGTTTTTTTTTTTTGTTATTAATGAAAGTGTAACTTTGTATATTTTGATTGTATCAAATATAAATTTTATATTTTTAAGATTTAAAAGTACATAATTATTTCATTTACACACGTTTTAATATGCTTTATACACAGTTTACATAAAATTAAAAATTTAAACAAAATGTTGCACAATTCAGTTTATTTGCTCATTTTGCAATTATTTAAGTAGTTTAGGAATCATAATAGAATACATTTTTGTTTTGCTTATTTTTCAATTTACTTCGTTTTTGGTTAAAATATCTATTACACATTTATTTAGTATAAAATAAAACACACAAAAACCACAGTTTAGATTTATATAAACTCAATTTGTAAATCGTATAAGCTTTCAGTTTGATTTAAACTTTGTCTAAATAATTGAGCATGCTGCCAAGCAACATCGCCTTTACCACCCGACAAGACAGCCTTTATTTTAAATACTGAGGCGCCAACAATATCTGTACTACCATTGTCAGCAATCACATTCACATCAATTTGTCCTTCGCCAAATGTTTTGCGTTCGAAACGTAAATTATACGATTTAATTTTTAACTTGGCAGCACTAAAGTCAAATTTCCACACGATTTCGCCTACCGCTGCACCTTCTAAAAAAATACGGAAAAATAATTTATTTTTAAATTTACCAACGAAGTAATGTAGAATGTACAATAACGTACCTTCACGCGCTAGATAGGCCATTTTCCAGTCTCGTTCCACTTTGCGTAGTATATTTCTGGATGAAAACTGTGCGCTCTGCCAAGTTTTATATGTTTGAAGAATTTTTGTACCCGCATTGTTTACTAAAGTAAAAAAAAAATGTGTTTAAGAAGTATGTATAAAAGAAAAAGAAACAGTTTTGGTTTAGACCATACATATACTTTTTGTGGGGACTTTATTTGCCACAAAACTATATGCAGCTAAATTTCTTTACCTCAATGGTTTGGCAACATTAAGGCAAAAATGAAATCCGTCCTGAAAAATCTACACTGGCAGTGATATACATACATACCTCTAAAGGTTAGTACCAGGGTCTGGAATTTTTACAATATTTTTTTCGACATTGTGAAACTAAAGTATTCCAAAAACTAATTGAAAAACTGGCTCAGTATATTAAATATATATGCGGTAGACTTTTCCATCCCATCTCGGTTTCGAAGTCAAAATGGGCCTATCTCAGAATTTTTTTGAGCAACAATTGACTATTTCGTAATACAAGAATACAGTTGACTACTTCGAAATACGTTTTATGATTTCTGAAGTACAGTTGACTACTCCGAAAAATACTTTACGGTTTTGGAAGTACATCTGATTACTCTGAAAATCATTTTTAATACAGTTTACGGTTTCTGAAGTACGTCTGGTTAATCTGCAAATCATTTTACGGTTTATGAAGTCTTTTTGACTATTCCGAAAAACCTTTTTTAGTTTTTGAAGTACAGCTGTCTACTCTGAAAGTTATTTTACGGGTTTTTGAAGCACGGTTGACTAGATCCGATATAGTTGACTACTCCGAAATACGTTTTATGATTTCTGAAGTACAGTTGACTACTCCGAAAAATACTTTACGGTTTTGGAAGTACATCTGATTATTCTGCAAATCATTTTTAAGTTTCTGAAGTACAGTTAACTACTCCGAAGTACAGTTTACGGTTTCTGAAGGACGTCTGGTTAGTCTGCAAATCATTTTACGGTTTATGAAGTCTATTTGACTATTCCGAAAAACCTTTTTTAGTTTTTGAAGTATAGTTGATTACTCTGAAAGTTATTTTACGGGTTTTTGAGGCACGGTTGCCTTGATCCGATACAGTTGACTACTCCGAAATACGTTTTATGGTTTCTGAAGTACATCTGACTACTTTACAGTTTTGGAAGTACATGCATCTGATTATACTGCAAATCATTTTTTAAGTTTTTTGAAGTACAGTTAACTATGTACTCCAAAATACAGTTTACGACTATTCTGAAACATATCTTAACAGTTTTTGAGGTACGGTGGACTATTCCGAAAAAAACCTCAACAGTTTCTGAAGTACAAGTGGCTATTCTGAAAGTTATTTTACGCTTTCTGAAGTACAGTTGACTATTCCTAAAAACATTCTACAGTTTCTGAACTACAGTTGACTATTTCGAAAAACATTTTATTGTATCTTAATTACGGTTGACTACTCCGAAATACATTTTACGGTTTCTTAAGTACCTATATCTGACTATTCTTAAGTAGCTGGAAAGGGTATGGTAGTCGAGATAGGACAATGGAAGCGCAGCCGTCAATATATTAATTAAGAAATGATGATCTTGAATTTTTCTGCTGTTAATTCTGATTTTTTTTTCATAAATTAAATCGCGACCGCTAATTGTTTACCTTTAAGATAACGCTCATAGATATCCTTGGCACAGCTATAACGTAAATTAAATTGTTTGAAAGCAACTTCTTCATTGGTAGGTGTAAAAACAAAGATCTGGAAAAATAAAAATTCAACTACATTCCAAGAGCTGTAGCTACCGAACCAACTTACATCATTAAATACATGTTCACCACGCGACTGGCGCCATGACAAACTTCCCGAGCTACGACCCTTCAATTCGTTCTCAGTGGGTTGACTGTGGGCGAGAGAAAAAAAAATAAATTTTAACACTCAGATTTTACATAGAATAAAATGAAAATAACTTTACCGCTCAACGGCGAGTTCAAAAAGTTCCAACATTGCACGTTGGCTTAGTGCTTTAATGCGTTCAGCGCTAAGACCCGCTTGACGCTTGTTGCGTATAGCTAGTATAGCTGTGATTAAATCATTTTCAGCACATAGATGTCTACTTTTTAAAGTTTCCTTATGATTATTTACATAACGCCATGTAACATCTTGCATATCATTGTAAGAATATGCGAAACAATAATCAATTGGACGCTTCCAGCCATGCTGATACATAAGCGGCGAATCTACGACATTATCAGAGGGATCTATATGCAACCAGCGCATTTGTGTCTCTGAGTAGACCTGAAAATATATTAATTAATTATTAAGTAATAATTTTTTTGAATTTTTTCTCATAAAAGTATGTAAATATGCACACCTCAGTCCAAACATGATCGAAGCGTGATGTTACAAGCCTCGCCTCATAATCCAAACAACGACAAAGAAACGTAAAACAGTTAGCATATTCACCACAACGTCCCTTACGCGATACCAACAGCTTCGCTATATCGTTGTAACGATAAAATTTCGTCTCTTGGCCACAACAAAAGCTCACTTCAACACGTACATCATCTTCGGTTTGTGTGCGTCGCAGCTTACTTTCCTCGTTGCCACAAACGCAACAGGGCACATTATTAACCCATTCAAAAAATTCTGTATTAAACCAATTGCACAGCTCGACTATAATAAGATCTCTTATACACGGCTCTTTTTCGTTACATGCGCCAGCGTTCATTTGTTCTTGAAATGCAATTAGTTTTTCGCTTGCTTTTTGTGTTAGCTCATCTATGGGAATTAGCGCACGACCTGCAGCTAACAACTTTTCATCCTCATATTGCATAACTTCATCGGATTGCAGCTCCAAAGACTGTAGGAAAGTATTGTTTGTATGCTGTAAGAGAGAAAAATTGTGGTATTAGTTACACTGTACAGCAGCCGGCTGGGTATAGGACCATACCAGCATTTTTTGGAGAGATTAAGCCATAGGTAAATTAAAAACGCAATTTTTCGAAGTTAGCCTCCAAAACTTAGTTACGAGCTTTCGAAGTTCAAAGTTAAACCCTTGTTGTTGTTGTTAACCGCAAAACACTTCCCGAAGGTTTTTGGAAAAAAAAAAAAAAAACTAATGGCGGCGATATACCTACAGGTTATCATCATAACCTCTAACGAGATTTTTAGCCGAGCTTCTCTTTCCAACTTGTGGTGTGTTGCTTTTTGAGTTTTTCCTGCAAGTTGGCGGGACCTACAGTTTTTTGCCGACTCCGAACGGCACTTGCAAAGCAAATGAATTTTTTGCTGAGAAGCTTCTCATGGCAGAAATACACCCGGAGAGTTTGCCAAACTACTGCCGAGGGGCGACCCCGTTTTAGAAAAATTCTTTTTCTAAATAATTTTTTATGTTACCTTTGCCGGGCATCGAACCGCCACGAATTGGTGTAGAAGGCCGAACACTTAACCGCTACACCACGGTAGCCCTGTCTAAATGTCAGACAGGGTCACCCGGAGTGTATTGCTCTTGGCCGGGTCGGCACGATGGGTACAGCACAAGTACTGCTACCGTTCTCGTAGAACCGGCAATACAAGAAACTATCCGTGTAGGCCATGTAGGTCATTTAGCGTTACTGAGGGTGCACAAACGGGGAGGTGACCTACTCTTACACCCATTCGAAGATTGTGGTTTCTAATCGCTTTGTTTAAAAAATTAAAAATTGCAAAATGTGGGCGTAGCCTCTTTGCCTCTCTTGTTTGATTGGTGTCCTTTTTCTAGTTAAAAGTGGATGTAAAAAGTGCTATAGAATCAAAATGCGATCTTCGAAAAAATTAAAAGTCGCATATTTTTAATTATTCGTACATACACTTTCAAATAAAAACATGTACACCAATCAAGAGAAGCAAGAACGCCACACCCACACTTAGCCTTTTTTCAATTGTTTAAACAAAACAATTAGAAAACGGAATCTTCGAAGGGTCCAGCTTCGAACTTCAAAATCTCGTAACTAACTTCGAAAAACGCAATTTTTTACGCATATCTTAATCTGTTCAAAAAAGCTGGTTTGGCTACGATATGATGCTATGGAGGACCAAGATTCCCAATGTATTTCTAAGTAAGGTACTTAGAGCTTTCATTATCTTGACTGAACTTTCGCCAATAACTTTTTATGAATGTGTCTTTCTACTATTTTTGTTGGATAACTAAGTATAAGTAAATTACAAACCAGCACACGTGGAAAACGCGTACGTTCTTGATAGGGAACAGATGGTATAATAATTGTTTGGGCTGACTCTTCTACACGCTGCGATCCCGCTGCCATTTCAAGGTCATTCACTTTTGGGGTTTCTGGCGCAAAAACAACTAAGAACAGAAGAAAAAGACACGTTTATTAAATGCACTCGCAATTATTATTTATATAATCATAATACCAACTACTTACAACCATACATATATACATACCATCACTTGCTGTCTGCATGCTTCTTAGCCAGATTTCACGTCGCTCCTTTAAAACATCCCTAAATTGTTGTAAATGATGCAATGACACTTCCTGTGGTAACGTATATTCGGTGTTATTTAATTTAAAACCAATCGTTTCCAACAAATGCGCATAGCCTGGCACCGAAAGTAGTTTTTCTTTAATTGCTTTGTTCTCGAGACGTATTGTACGATATTTGGGATTTTGCGGTTCTCTAAGTATATTATCCAAGAGTACAATTAATATGCGCGTTGATTCAAGATAGGCATCTTTGGAATTTTTTAATCGCGTGGCAGCAGCAGCAGCAGTATTATCATCACTGGAGGAGGGTGTAGTGGTAGAGGTAAGTGTAGTAGTAGACGTGGACGTGGAGGTAGTGGGTGCTGCTAAGTGGGAGGCGGCGCCAGCGGGTGTGTTGTCTAATGCATTTGGCTCGATTGAATGTATACAATCAAAATTAAATTCAGACATATTTTATTGTTCTACTTTGTGTGTAAATATCGGCGTTGTGGCGTGTGGTGTGGAAAAGTGGAGGCAGACAGCCGTATGATGTGTTGTGTGAGTCAGCTGGCGAACAGCGTTTACTGTTTTGTCGTTTTTTCTCTAAATTAATTCTCTCCCACTCTAAATGTTCACTTTGCTCTCTTTGTATGGAATGCAATTAACAACTAAAATGCAGTTTTTTTAAGTTGTTTAAACGTGCACAAGTTATTATCAAACAAAGAATGAATACAGTAAATTTTTCAATATCAGAATGACAGCGAGCAAAAAATTGCGATCAGCTGTTTTTTGTTTTTGTTGATTTCATTTTGCTTAGAATTGTGCGATGTTACCGTATGTGATATTTTATTTACACTCTTTGCTGGTAAAGTCCGGAAATTTGAAACGTAGCACGTAAGGGGTGTCGAATCAAGGGCTTCCGGTGTTATTTTTCATCCCGAAAATCGTTGACTATATTTTATCCTAGAAATAAATTTACCGGGATTGATCCCGAAATTGGGGGGTGAACTAGGGTATCGAGTTTAATACCAGAGTTCTGTAATTCTGTCTCGTATCAAGTCACAAAATTTGTGGTATTTTATTAGATACAACCTTTGTGACTTGAGATGAATTCGGTATTCTGTAAGAGAAAGTGCCATAAAATTCACCAAATTCTTTCTCTGCCTCATTTTAATGTGTGTGGAATACACAAATTACCTAAATTTTAAGTAACGCATTTGGCATTCTTGCTGTAGGTGTCGAAGTAGCCCAGGCGTTCATCGTCCGGACTATCACGCGAGAAGTCACAGGTCAAATGCCGGCCCGCGGACAGTAAATTTTTATTTTTTTTATTTTTCCAATATTTGTAGTCTCATTTTTAGAGACTAGACCTGAGAATACCGAACTGTATCAAATTTGAAATAGACCACGAAATGTCTTTATTAGTGACTAGATACAGCTTACAAAATATTGACAGAAATAAAATATCGCGTCTCGGCTTACGGATTATGCATACCGAGGTCAAAATGCGTCTTTTGATATCCCTCTCGACCTCTTTTATACGATATCTGAAATAGTGCCCAAAAGTCACGAAACACCGGGATTGCCATTTTAAAATCGATGCCTTTGTTTAGATCGTTATTCTAACTATAACACTAAGCGCTGTTTCTGGCACCGTAAAGGCTGATTTACCATAGTTCCCCTCATGGTAGATTTCTTGTGACTTTCTCTTATAGAATACCGGAATCATCTCAAGTCACAAAAATTGTATCTAATGAAATATCTCAAATTTATTGACTTGATATGAGACAGAATTACAGAATACTGGTATTAAATTAATGCAATGTCAACAACCTCTGATTGTCAAAGCAAGCAAAATTTGAGAATTTGCCAAATTTAAACCTTGCTGCAACTATGAGGTTTCCCATTTGCCATATTTCGTTGAAACACGTATATTGAACTTATCTGTCAAAGCCAAAGCCCGAGGAAAAGTTGAAATAAAGTTTTATGTAGTTGACCCTTTAGCTTAAAACGGTGGCGAACTGGCTCATTTGGTGCAGTGTAAATGTACTATACTAGTTTTTAAAGGAAATGGACCAATTCTACCAAGAAAAGGCAGAAGCCTTCTTGACTCTCATTTTCTTTCGTGGCATTTTGTTCTTGTGGAGAATTCTTGCAGGGGAAGTGAAGCCAAATGCAAATTTGCCAACGCTGCCGAACTGGCCCATTTGAATTAGCCAAATTTGGTGCAGTGTAAATGTACTATTAGATAACGAACAGATGGCTGCTCAATTGAGTTGGCGCAAATTTTTTTCGGTATGGCAACTCTAAAAAGTGAAAATAAAAGCCACTTTCATGGCAAAATAATTGAATGGTAATCGCAGCCCAAAACAGAATACGAAATTACCGTTTTGGCCCGAACTTTTGTGTCAAAAGCAGTGGCAAAACAACAAACGCATAAAAACACGTGCGCAACGATATACTTATTTTTCCTGGCTTTTTACTTGTTTTTCCACATTTTCTAAAGAGATTATCACAAAGCACTCACTAAATTTCTTTTCCAACTATTTTTTTTCTAAAAAAATTAACTAAAACTCATTAAAACACGCAAACGAATTCCGTAGCTTTTCCACGAACTTTGCAAAGAATGTAAACAAGAAAACAAAAAGGGTGATAGTTTGAGTGATAAAAAATCAACAAAGCATGAAAGAACCGTTAGCCACAGCTGTCAATACAACCAGTAGTTATTGAGCCATGGCCACTTTCAAACAACGCAAAATATTAGAAAATATTGACAGCTCTGCAGCATTTGTTGTGATTATTATTTTTCTACTATTCGTTAACAAACCATTGTCGTGGAAAAAATAAAAGTTATCGCGCAAAAATTTAAATGCTTCTTGTTTTGCTATTGCTGGCTATTGCTATAACTCCATAGAATTCAAGTAGTGTTCATAGCCATATATACATTTGTGGAAAATAGCAAATGCGAAGTGCTTTCAAGGATATGGGCAAAATTTGTGAAACTTTGAGCATTAAAAGAACACAAAGTTAATAATAAAAAATAAAAAAAAACCATAAAAGGGCAGCAATTCAAGATTCTTGGCGTTCGAAGCAAGGAGTAGCAACAAGGTTGTGAAATATGCGTGGAATTGAGGGCAAAGTAGTGGTGTTGGGTTCACGAGGTAAATAAATAAATAATATTAATGATTCATACGAAAATAATACAACGGTATACATATAAGCCCTATTGAAAGAATTCTTTTGTTTTTAAGCCTTGAATGCATGTATGTGCATATATTTATATTTAGGAACACTCAACCATATGAAGGTAGCTGTAGTGTTTGGAAATGATTTGTACTACGTCGTGCTTGGTCGGCGCATCCATTCATGGTATAAGACCTGATAGACTAAATAGCTTTGTGCCTATATTAGCGGCATTTTGTCTGATATGAATCCGATATGCTGCGAAGTTAGCACCATTACCTTTACCCTGCGGTTAGGGGTTTAGAATATGTATGCCTGTCGTAAGAGACGACTAAATTCCGCTTCGACCCGGCTATGCGGTCATCGAAATCGTTCCCAAGAGAGTCGGGCGAGTACCACAAGGTGCTATTTACCGGAACGTACAGGATTCATATCTGGCAAAGGACTATCAACATCAGTACAACCCTGTCTGGTCCGTAATGTATCTTTTTATAAGTGAATTTTCCGACTAGGCAGGGCGAAGTACTTCTACAACAACAACAACAACCCCGGAAGCCGTGTCGATGTGAATTTGTTGGCCTCTTACGACAGGCCTGCCTAACATCAGCATCATCATCATGTTGTTGTTGTTGTAGCGAGGTGTAGCCCTGCCTAAATGTCAGACAGGGTCACCCCGAGTATATTGCTCTTGGCCGGGTCGATATAAGAAAACGGCCCGGGTCGTTTCGGCACGATGGGTACAGCATAAGTACTGGTACCGTTCTCGTAGAACCGGCAATACAAGAAACTAGCCCTGTAGGCCATGTAGGTCATTTAGCGTTACCCAGGATGCACCAACGGGGAGGCGACCTACTCTTGCACACCTTTTCCACCTCTATTAAAAAGTATTTATTTATCAAGCATTTCTAATTGAAGGCCGCTGTTTTCGAACCTATGAGCATGGGAATGAGTAAGCATCTGCAAATAGCAGACGCACCTGCCCACCCAATGACAATCCCTCAAATAAGATATCAATTTGGTTGCAACATCAAACTGTAGATCCTCACCTCGCCTTAAGAAACTTTCTAATCACATTGATCGCTGATAAATGTACGGCCTAAATTTATACAAAGCTCTTTGCAGCGAGCTGTTTTGTATTTGTTATTGTTTATACTAAAAATGATTAAATATATACCTATAAAAGTACATATGTATGTAGGCATTGTACACCTATTTATGAGTAAACACAAATGTATGCTAAATTGCTTTGCTGCTGTTCACATAAACAAAATAGTTATACTCTGTAAGCTTATCAGGCAAGCTTCTATAGTTGCCCTCTGTATAGGTCTTTGTCTATTATAGTTCTAAATATTTGTAGAAATTTATATACAAAATAGGTTAATATATAGTCTCAGAAAGAGTTGTAGATAGAAAAAACCTGTTGTTGTTGTTGTAACGAGATGTAGCCCTGCCTAAATGTCAGATAGGGTTACCCCGAGTGTATTGCTCTTGACCGGGTCGTTTCGGCTCGATGGGTACAGCACAAGTACTGATACCGTTCTCGTAGAACCGGCAATACAAGAAACTAGCCGTGTAGGCCATGTAGGTAATTTAGCGTTACCCAGGGTGCACCAACGGGGAGGCGATAATACTTTCTCATTTGCTGGTCTCAAAGGTACGAGGTCGCAACAAGATCCTCAAGTCACTTGCCGGCAGTACTTGGGGAAAAGACAAAGAAACGTTGCTAACTACATATAAGGCCATTGGCCGACCAGTCTTTGACTATGCTGCACCCATATGGTCGCCTAATGTACATAACACCAACTGTTACAAGTCTGCCAAAATACTGCCATCAGAACTGCTACGGGATGTCTCCTCATGTCTCCTGAGTCTCACCTCCATCAAGAGGCAAAACTGCTCAATGTAAGAGAGCACGCGGAAATGCTTAGCAGGCAATTCCTTCTGAACTGCCACAAGCCAGGACATCCAAACCGTCATCTTTTGGATACAGATCCGCCTCCGAGAGACATAAGGAGTCATCTCCGTAAGCATTATGACGAGATCCGGCATCATATTACCTAGCCGTTTGATCTGCGAAATCATAAGCGGGCTCTAACTGACACCCACACCGAGTCGGTTGACACTTTTGTCAGATCTCTACCTGTGAATCCCGTTCTAAACAGTCTTCCACCCGATATTGCTGAAGAAGAACGCACCTTACCAAGGGAGACAAGAGTCACCATGGCACAGCTTAGGTCTGGATACAGTGTGAGGTTAAACTCTTACTTATCGAGACTGAATGATACAATTTCAAACACATGCCTTGCATGTGGTAGGACCCCCCATGATACCCTACATCTCTTCAATTGTCCAATTGAACCTACTCTTCTAACCCCTATGTCCCTCTGGTCCAACTCTGTTGAAACTGCGCGTTTCCTTGGAATCCCGCTAGAAGAGCTTGATGAAGATCTTCGGAATGATCATACACTCTAGGCTGGGCAATGCATTGTTAACAACAACACCGGGGAGGCGACCTACTCTTACACCCCTCATAGGGCATAAAACCCGGGCTACATACTTTTTTAGAATCTGGATTTAGAACGCTCTACCTCAGAATTATTTCTCTCATCTCCTATCTCAAAGCGTCCTATCTTAGCTGAAACTCATTTTGAGGTAGGGCGTTTTTTTTAATATATTTTCAAATAGGACGATCTTTAACTCAGCCGTCGATTTGTGAATTTCTGAATTCTGCTATTTCATTACACAACACTGTAATTAAGAATGTAATCTGTCACCGAAAAAATCCCCGCTCATAAAAAACACTTTATGGGGGTTTTTAAAGTCGATGATTTGATTGAGAAGTGGTGTATTGAAATCCGTGTATGCTCAACATACTTATCTAACATTCTTCTTACTGTATACATTTACTTTTATTCTCTATTACAGGAGTGGGCAAAACGCGCCTAGTTACAACATATATTAAAAATACATTACATAAGGATATAGGACCAACGATAGCGGCATCTTTTTTTACTTGTAAAGTAGTATTGGACGATGTAAAAATTAAATTACAAGTAAGTATCAAAGTAAAACAAAATAAGTCAAACTACACAGCTAATAAAGTACGGAAGCCTCCCTGAAAGGAGCAAAAAGTGACTCCTTCAGAACTCTCTTGAAATATCGCTCCGAATAAGGATCGAAAAGGGAGCGCTAAAGAGGGGATTGTGCGAGAGTTAACGGATATCATTGAAGTCCGTACGGAGTCAATCCGGGTTATATGAGGAAGTGTTTGGGAGTCGGAAAAGGCACCTTTGAGGAGTCCTCAATTATAGGGGTGTAAAAGTAGGTCGCCTCCCAGTTGGTGCACCCTGGGTAACGCTAAATGACCTACATAGCCTACACGGCTAGTTTCTTGTATTGCCGGTTCTACGAGAACGGTACCAGTACTTGTGCTGTACCCATCGTGCCGAAACGACCCGGGCCGTTTTCTTATATCGACCCGGCCAAGAGCAATACACTCGGGGTGCCCTGTCTGACATTTAGGCAGGGCTACACCTCGCTACAACAACAACAACAACATAGCTTTCATTAACTGAAGGAGTGGTTTTGGACTCCTTAAGCGCACCTTTGAAGACTCCAAAACGAGTACTTTTTTCATATATCGCTCATTTGATGCAACATCGTCATAACTCAAAAAACCCAAATTTTGAGTTAACCTCACTAATATATCGGAAATAATATGTTTGATCAACTGGTGCTCCCTTACTTTTTGACGTGTAAACCAAAATCGTATAGAATCAAAACAGTTTGAAACCGGTTACGGCTTTTGAAACGGTTTCGGTTTCGTTCTTTTTCAGATCGAAAGAAAAGCTACGGATTCGGTCTTGAAAAAATTAATCGGGTGTAATCGGTTGTTGTTGTTGTTGTAATCGGTTACGGTTTCTGCTTCACTGGAAGTTTAGGGCTATAATTTTTCAGATCGATATAACGGTTACTGTTCCACTTCTAATTTGAAAAATGAATAGCGTTTAATAGGTAATGGTTTAAAAAAACTAATAAGTTTTAATCGGTTAAGTTTTCAGTTTTGGTTTAAAAATGAATCGGTTTTCATCGGTAAAGGTTCCAGTTTCAGTTCTTAATTATTATTTTTCAGATCAAAATGACGGTTACGATTTCAAAAATGAATCGGTTTGAATTGGTTACAGTTTTGTTTTTGGTTTTGAAAAATGAATCGGTCATTTCGTTTGGGGGTTCAGCTTCGGTATTGAAAAATAAATCGGTTGTCATCGGTTAAGGTTTCGGTTGCGGTTTTACTTCTTGGTTATTATTTTTCATATCGAAACAAAGGTAACGGCTTCGTGTTAAGTTTCGTTCTTGAAAAATGAATCGGGTAGAATCGGTTTTAATCGGTTACTGTTTTGCTTTCGGTTTCAGTCCGGGATAATTATTTTTCATATTTTCATTATGAGTGATTCATAATATTTACGTTCATACAGACACACAGAGTTATAGCAACTGATTCAATTCAGAACAACTGTGTTGCATCTAATCATTGTTTACATTCCTTTCTTATTATTGCATCGCAAGCAAAAGTTGTATTACGCTTAATCGTAATTCAAAACAAGTTACGAAATCATAAATTTGATCGCAACCGAACATTTCAATATTAGTTGCGATACATATTGAATCGCACCAACCAAAAACACAGCAGCTATGAATTATTCGATAGTTAATGATGTTAAAATCCAAAAAAATCCAAATTTTTAGGGAAAGATTGGCTGCCGATTTTTGGTATTCTTTAAAAAACTTATATCTTACCTACGGGATATAGATAAAGGGGTTCCCTCTTCAGCTGGAATCGTTTTTTTTTCTTCTGAAAACGTCTATTCCATACTTTAATATAAACCCATTTTCATGTTTAACTAAAATATCGTACCTCTTCTCTTTCCCATCTAGATTTGGGATACAGCTGGACAAGAACGCTTCAAAGCTGTCGCGCCCATGTACTATCGCAATGCGAATGCAGCCATTTTAGTTTTTGATCTATCACAACACAAATCATTTGTTGATATTAAAGCGTGGATACAAGAATTGCATCGAAATGTACAAGAGCCCATGGTACTGACATTAGTCGGCAACAAGCTTGATTTGCCAACACAACGTGCGGTAACACACGATGAAGCCTATTTGTTTGCCACCTCAATTGGTGCGACATACTTTGAGACATCAGCCGAAGCTGATCAAGGACTCGAGCAGGTATTCCTCTCCTCAGCGTTGGGCCTCGTACGTTTAGCTGCAGAAGGCAAAAGTCGTTCGTTACGTCAATTCGATTCATGTGATTCCATATCTGCCTATACAAATAATAACACCGCGCTATCTCATATGCATGCGGCATTGGCAGCTAAAAATGGTGATGCAGCTTTTCGTTTGCCCTACGTACATATTGGTATACCCGTGGATGGTGATGATGAGCGTAAAGTGACGGGCATTGGTCGATTGGAGACTCCTTCGTGGAGTATTGAGCATATTGCATTGGGTGAAGCGCAACCGAGCGGTTGGTGTTGGTAAAATGAAACGTGCTCGATATAAGAGCTTTGAAAAAAAAAAAAAAGTTGTTTAATTAGTAAACATGTATATAAATTACTTTTTAAATGCTAAATGGACTGCTAAAGTGTAAAAAAGCTAAATATTTGCACTGTTTAACAGAAAGCAATGTAGAGCGATATTTTTGTTACTTATAAGTATGTAGATATATAACAGAATCAAAGCTGTTTGCTTGTCTCTGAATTTTTAATGGACTATAAATATGAGTAATAATAACTTTAGTTACTTAAGTAGCATTATATCTAATTTTTTGTACTGATATTTAATTATAATGCATGCGTTTAGATATGTAAAAGCACTGTATTTGGCAGAATAATTAAACAAAGCAATAACATTTCATGGTACTAAACTTGCCAATAGTATTGCACTTTCAGCTAGAAAGCTTGCTTTTGAGATTGAGCGGTGGCTAGAGGGTTAAATTGTTCTAGTTAATTATTAGATGGTAGAGTCGACAGCGTGTTAAATTTCCGTCTTTTCTCTGTAAATTTTATATGTTGTTTAGGGTTTGAGACTAGTTGAACCCTTACATTTTCAAAAGTCTGAATTCGTGGGAAGAGGGTTGAATTTCCTTTTTCCTCTAAAAATTTCATGGGACTCTCCCTAAAACAAAATCTTTACATAGTTTTTATAGTTTGTGTAATATTTTAACCCGATAGTGCACGAAAATGTGCCGTTTTTAACCTTTAAATTCATTTGTGGGGTCGGCAGGGGGTTCTATGCCTCTTTTCTCAGTAAACTTGCCTGAGGTTCTCCATTAACAAAGTCTTTATATGGTTCTTAGGATTTGTAGAATATCTTAACCCGTTTGCGATTGAAAAAGTGCCGTTTTGAACCCTTAAACTATCGAATGTATGAAATTAATAAAATTGTAAAATCGACAGAGGGTTCAATTTCCTTTCCGCTCCAAAAATTTCCTGGGGTTCTCCTTCAACAAAATCTTTCTATGGGTTTAGGGGTTTGTAGAATACTTTAACCCGTTAGTGCTTGAAAAATTTCTGTTTTTAACCCTCTCATTGACGAAAGTGTAAAATAAATTAAATTGAAGAGTCCACAAAAGGGCCAATTCCACCTTTTCTCTATAAATTTAACAGAAATCTCCTTTAACCAAATCTGTATATGGTTTGTATGACTTGTACAATATTTTAACCCGTTAGCGCATAATACAGCTATTGCGCCTAAAAATATGCAAACATTTTTTATGTTGTAGCCATAATACCATTCTGGGAGCCCACGCAAAATGAATAACAGCAATGCTTCCAAAAC
>CAXKVI010000037.1:52500-55000 GCA_964058755.1 Campiglossa producta | reverse complement strand
CACTCTCAATCCGTTGGTAATATGGAATAAAAAACCTGAGGAGGTGCTCAAATTTATAAAGAGCCTCCGCATACAGGAATAAGCTGATAGGTCACACAATAGATCGTACTAATGGTCGCGGTGTAATAAGGCCTTATAATAATAATAAATAATAATCCACTTGGGGGTTGCCACTTGGGGGGTGTACAGGGTTGCCACCTATCAATTTTTTTCCTAAATTATGGGATATGCCAATATGGGTATGATATGAAAGGTATTTTCGCCGACATACCAACTAAAATATTTTCAAGTATTGTTGCCTCCCAGGGTTACCATTTACCGTATTGTATTTGTATTGTATATTTTTGGAATCAAATTTTGATTATTTTAGGATCATTTTGGGATCATTTACGGGTCACTTTGGGATAGTTTTGGGCTATTTTGATATCATTTTGGGTACAATTTTGGATTAATTTGGGAAAATTTTGGGGTCATTTTCGTATAATTTTGGAGTGATTTTGGGATCATTTCGGGATCATTTTTGGGTAACTTTGGGATAGTTTTGGGCTATTTTGATATCAGTTTGGGTACAATTTTGGATTAATTTGGGAAAATTTTGGGGTCATTTTCGTATAATTTTGGAGTGATTTTGGGATCATTGCGGGATCATTTTTGGATCATTTGAGGGTCTTTTTGCGGTCGTATTGGCTATATTTTGGGATTATTTTAGGGTAATTTTGGGATCATTTTGGGGTCATTTTCGGATTATTTTGGGTACATTTAAGGGTTTTTTTGGGGTAATTTTGAAATCATTTTGGGATCATTTTAGGACCATTTTGGAAACATTTAAGTGTCTTTTTGGGGTCGTTTTGGGATAATTTTAGTATTATTTTGGGATTATTTTAGGGTCATTTTGGGATCATAGAAAGGATGCCATATTAGTTACATAAAATCTTCGTGCATTTCCGTTTCACATCATTTGTAGCACCGTGTTGCCTACCCAGTTTGGCTAGAAACTCTTTTCATTGAAATTCGCAACATTGCAACGCTCGATGTGGTTCCCTGCCATCATCGGCCATCAAACGACCCAAATACATTTTTGATAAATTACAATATAAACAGCGTTGACAATTTAAGTTGAAGTGAAATTATAACCCACCTGGGCTAAGCCTTTAAATAAGTAGTTTTGAAAAAGTTGCTTTCATCCAAATAAATCATTCAAAACACAAACAGGATTATTTAGCATAAGAACACCTCTTTTATACTACATAAATATACGAGTATGGAATAAGTAAAGCAATCTTATTTTAGGATTTGCCGATTTGCTCTCGCTTTTTTAATACAATAGCAAACACCTTTTACGCCTTATCACATACATACACACAACTCTATGAACTGCGTGGTAATTTTTCAAAAAATTGGTCAGTTTTTAGGCCATTGACCGACCACCACTGTATTTGATCGGTAGAGCTGGAAGCAATAAATTCCGCTTCGGTACCTACAACGTACATATGTATGTTTGTAATATATGTAAGTAGCATAACAAACAAGGAAAACATTTCAAAACGGCTTTGCTTAACCCTTTATTATGTGGGGTAAGCATTATTAGCTGAATTATGTTACTCATACGACATGTCGCACGTGCAATATGAGCACTGACTCAAAAGTTCACAAGCAATCACACACACACACACATATGGGCTAGGGATGAATGAGTAAAACCAACCACTTAAGATTAGATTGGGCGGCAGTCAAGCATAAAGTGACTGGATGATTCCACCTTGTCATCTCCCAAAGAGATGCCACAGAAAGTATTGTGTCTATGCTGATGCCTTGGATGCAATGCCTTGGATGCAAAAGGAAATCAATGATTTGAAATTAAAATGTGTCTCTTTAAAGCACTGATGCCCATCTTTGACATGGCATGACCCGCAAATGTATGAATGCATATCCGGGTGAGTTCAGGTATTCAAAAATGTATGTGTGAGTGTAAATTCCGGAGGATTGCTGGAATTTACGTTTGTGCGGTGTGTTTTGTTCTGCTTAGCTTGGATTTCAACGGAAACATATTGCCCGTATGCGTCCAGTGGAATAGATACTATTTATGGGTATTTCATTTTTTATTGAAAAATAATAATAGCATCGAACGTTGTGGGAGAAGTGTTAGCAAATGTTAAGTAGCACAAACAAATATTTCTCTATATTAAAAGTTGAATCTTCAAAGGCGTCAGAATTTAATAAAAAACTGGGCTAAGATTCTTCCAGATAAATTATCGAAACAAAAATTAAATAAAGTAAAATAAAATTTAATTAAAAAAAATAAAAAATAAAAATAGTAGGAAACAATGCAAAAAAATAAAAGGGTAAAATAAAATACATAATATAAAAAATAAAAATAAAAAAGAATTAAATAAAAAAAGTAAAATAAAATCATATAAAATAAAATAAAATAAAATAAATAAATATAAAATAAAATAATAAATAAATATAAAACAAAATAAAACCGAGTAAAACAAAAACA
>CAXKVI010000037.1:27500-47500 GCA_964058755.1 Campiglossa producta | reverse complement strand
TTCATTTGATACCTATTTGCTACAAAATTAAAAAAAATTGAAATAAGTGGCACCCTGTAAACCGCCCCAGATGGCAAAGCCCAAGGGATAGTCATAGAATCAACCATACTATCTATATTCAAAATGTCATCCAAATCGGTCAAGCCGAGATAGTCTGGATATACAAATGTACAAATATACCAGTTTAGCTCGCTGACAGTTATAAGATATTTTTATATAGGCCGTTGAACAGCAAAATTGATGAGTAGAGTTTTTGAAAAAAAAAAAAATGAGTTGGGCGTTATTCAAAAATATTGTGAAATGGTGTGTGCTCCTACTCAGCCGTCGATACATTGTTGTTGAGGCCTCGTACAACCGCGGTCATCTATTTTTTTACAAACAAATTTATTTAACGAACTCTGCAAGAAACAGAAATGTCATAAAAATTCAATTTCAAAATTCAAATAAGCAAATTTGTGATGTCTTTAATTGTCCTTTTTCTGTGAGAACAAATTGTTATATTTTATGATATGCCAATAACTAACACAATATAAAATTTAACAAGAAATCTTTGTTGGTTTAGATTTTATGGCTTTCTTATGTGTTTATCATTTATGAATGTGAGAAAAAAAAATGTGTCTATAAAGTAAATATTTTTAAGGCTTAAATATTTAAGTTTTTGCTTATGACATGCACAATTTAGTTTTCATATTTTGTAAAATAAAAGCTTGCTTAGTCAGTAAAAAAGAAACAAATGATGAAGAATGATGAATGGAAAATGTATTAAATAAAACTTAGCAGACTGCATGCTAACATTTTATTGACTATTCATACAATGTGTGGGAAATTTATACATAAACATATATGTATGTATTTCATATTTCATATGCCATAAAAACCCAGCTAGTTTTAGGAGTCTTAAAGGAGTCCGAGATTAGTACCAAATCGGTGCGTTTATTCTCTTTTAAATACGTCAGAAATGTATGAATTTTCCTTCTTGTGGTTATGAGCCTTATTTCCAAAACAAAATTGAATAAAATTAAGTTGTATAATATAACATAAAGAAAAAATCCTGGTCCCACAACCAACCACTAAAATGTTACTCATACGCCCTGCCCTATAAATTTTGTTCTGCACCTAAAATACTCTAACCAAACAATGTAATAATGCGGTTTTCATATTTTTCAGCTTTTATTAACAAAATCCATAGCTCAGTCTTTATTTATATAGTAGTAAACAGAAGTAGAACATACATGCATACATAAACTAAATGTGCAACAGCGCTAAAACAAGTGTTCACAGCATCAGCAAGTTGGGGTAAATGAAATAAAAAATTGTTCAAGTTGTGCAATGAAGAGGTGGCCAACGAGTTAAATAAAATTCAAGTGAAGTCAAATGAAAGTAATATATGCATATAAATGCGTGCGTGTAAAAAATACAAATTTACGAAATTTAAAGGTGGTTGGAGTGTTGAAACCCCCTTTTTTGTTTGAAATAAAATATTGAGCGCACTCAAGTACAGTCGGTTTAAGTGTGTCGACTGAAATTTGTTCAATTTTACATAAAATTAAACTTATTTCCTAAGTTTCAAAAGTGAAAAGATGAAGGGCATACTGGTTGTGACTTTTTATTGCATTTAGGTCCATTAATTGAAAAGTTTATTGTGAAAATAATCAAATATAGTAAAAAATACAAAAAAAAGAAGTAAAAAAAATAAAAAAAAAAAAAAAAATAAAAAAAAAAAAAAAATATATAATATAAAATAAAGTAAAAAGAAAAAAAAAGAAAAAATAAAATAAAAACAAATAAAATAAAATAACACAAAAATAAAATAAAAATGAAATTAGATAAACTGAAACAAAAAGAATCACATAAAATGAAATAAAATCAAATAAAATAAAAATAAAATATAGTTAAATGAAAAAAAAACTTAAATAAAAAACAAATAAAAAATATGAAAAAATAATTAAGTGAACAGAAAAAAAGTGAACAGAAAAATTAAATTAAATAAAAAGAATAAAAGAAAATTAAACTAAATAAAAAAATTTGATAAAATAAAAAAAAAAAGAATCAAATAAAGTAAAAAAAAATACAAAAAAAAAAATAAAATAAAAAATACAAAAATAAATAAAATAAAATGAAAAAATAAATAAAATAAAAAATATAAAATAAAGTCAAAAGAAAAAAATTAAATAAAATCAAATTAAAGCAAATAAAATAAAATAACATAAAAAATAAAATAAAATAATAATTACTTAAAATTCAAAAAAAGGATCAAATAAAGCAAAATAAAATCAAAAATAATAAAATAAAATAAAAATAAATTTAATAAAGTAAAGTAAAATAAAAATTAAAATAAATTCACAATAAAGCACCAAAAAAATTAAGAAAACAGTAAATTAAGATTATATAAAAAAACAATTGAAAAGAAATCAAAATCATATTAAAAAGAATTAAAAAAAAGAACAAATTAACAAAAATAAAAGAAAAGTAGATAAAATAAAATCAAATCAAATAAGAAAAAAAGAATTTAAAAAATTTAATAATATTAAAAAATAAAATATATATTTAGAATACGTGTATTTTCCTAGCTCTAGACTCCCAAAATGTATTTGGTATTTAGTAGAAGTTAACTTTACATGCACACTAACTTACATACACAAACACATAAAAATACCCACATCACTGATACTAAAATATTTTATATTCATTTTTTTATCATAACATGTTTTCCTTCCGGTTGCCGCATAATTTTGCATAAGCCAATTGCTTACATTCGCTGTTAACAATTAACATCAGCAATATCCCAGAGCACACACACACACACACACATGAAAAGCTACAGGCACATACTTTCATACATATGTATGTAGAAGTTAAATCCCCTTACAAAACCAACGTGATTAGCTTTGGGCGTAGAATTTAATATCTGCACTTCCGGTTACATGTACATACATACAAACATAAATAAGTTAACATATACATAAAATGCTGGTTGTGTTTAGAAACAAAGCGCCGCTCACGCCATTGCGGAAGTAGATTCTGCTTGAAAAACGTGATAATTTATTTTAATATTTGCATAAATTTGTGGCAAGAAGTAGTAACAGCCAAAGTCTTAAAAAGGATTTTTGAGCAAAGCATTTTTAAATTAAAAACACCAGCCGGAATTATCAAAAGTTCAATGCAATTATATTAAAAACGCCTAGAAGTATGCACTGTAGAATTTTTAATTAAAGTCAGGGTGCAGTCCCAATATTTTTTTTTTTTTCATTTCTTGCTTTGAAAACAGTTTTCATATACATTTATTCATTCATGCACACAAACTTAAATTAGTTCTTGCCTACTGAAATGACTATCCTTTAATTTCTCCAGCTAATTAACTTCTCTTTTATCTCGACACAGCAACCATTTGCTAACTTGTTTGTATTAAGTATGTATATAAGTGAATGCATACATACATATGTAAGTGTAATACTCGTTATCATCTACAGCATTTGTAGCTTTTGCTTTTACTGTTATTGCCAACAAACGAAAGACTAAGAAAGAGTATGAAAAAATTTGGCAAATAGTCAACAAAGCTGCATTCAATTAAGTGTATTTATTTGTGTGCGTTTGCGTGTGTGTGTGTACTTCAAAGTATTGTACATGCGTCCATATGTGTCGAACAAGTTAAAGCATATTGGATTAATGACATATAATGGACTGCATGATAAAACCACTATTGGCCTTGTTTGAAAGATAATCGAAAAAAACTAGTTCTCATATCTGGCCTAATTTACACATACTTATGCACACATTTACGCCCTTTGGTGTACATGTACAGGAAGGCAACGATTGTGGATATAGATTGAGTTAGCCTGTAGGAAGAGGAAATAGCTACGAAAAATTTTACGAAGCAATCTTCTATAGAATTTCAGATATTATGTAATCAATTAAAATGATATAAATTTCAATAAAAAATAAAATAAAATAAAACAAAAGAAGTAAATAAAAACAAAAAACCAAAATTACAAAAAATAGCAAAAACAAAAAAAAAATAAAAAATAAAACACTTCACATTGAATCAATTCAAAAGAAATAAAAAAATTTAAGCAAAAAAAAAAAATAAAACACATAAAATATAAAATAAAAAAAACAACAGTTTGAAGGAAAAAAAAAGTTAAATAAAATAAAACTATGTTAAACAAAAAAAAAAAAGATGTAAAAAATAAAGTTCAATAAAAAAATAAAATAAAATCAAAACAAAAAAAAAAAAAAAAAAATTAAATAAGAAAAAAAAATTAATAAAAAAAATTAAATTAAATAATAATTAATAAAAAAATTGTATACAAAATTAATAAAAAGTAAAATAAATAAATAAAATAAAAAAATAAAAATAAAATAAAATAAAATAAAATAAAATAAAATAAAATAAAATAAAATAAAATAAAATAAAATAAAATTAAAATAAAATAAAATAAAATAAAATAAAATAAAATAAAATAAAATAAAATAAAATAAAATAAAATAAAATAAAATAAAATAAAATAAAATAAAATAAAATAAAATAAAATAAAATAAAATAAACTAAAATAAAATAAAATAAAATAAAATTAAATAAAATAAAATAAAATAAAATAAAATAAAATAAAATAAAATAAAATAAAATAAAATAAAATAAAATAAAATAAAATAAAATCAAATAAAATAAAATAAAATAAAATAAAATAAAATAAAACAAAATAAAATAAAATAAAATAAAATAAAATAAAATAAAATAAAATAAAATAAAATAAAATAAAATAAAATAAAATAAAATAAAATAAAATAAAATAAAATAAAATAAAATAAAATAAAATAAAATAAAATAAAATAAAATAAAATAAAATAAAATAAAATAAAATAAAATAAAATAAAATAAAATAAAATAAAATAAAATAAAATAAAATAAAATAAAATAAAATAAAATAAAATAAAATAAAATAAAATAAAATAAAATAAAATAAAATAAAATAAAATAAAATAAAATAAAATAAAATAAAATAAAATAAAATAAAATAAAATAAAATAAAATAAAATAAAATAAAAAAATAAAATAAAATAAAATAAAATAAAATAAAATAAAATAAAATAAAATAAAAAAAGGACGCGAGGCACTCGGGGACTGCGGCGGTTAAGCTATTGCATATCACTTTTTATCAACTTATGCAATTACATATAGTATTGATGAAAACTCAATGAGCATACAGCCTTAACCTGTTAACAATATAGCCTATACAGCTTCAATTTTATGTAATCGGTCTGCTGCTAACATTGGTATAACTTCATACGCCTAAATGTAGGCAACGCTTATATTTATTTTTCTCAACATTAACATTTTTTTTTCATTTCACTCCCACCCCCCAGGCCTACCATAAAATCTATGCAATAGCTTAAAAAAATAAAATAAAACGCCACCCTGTTAATTTTAACACCCTACAGGGTAGGTCACAACACAGAAATCTTATCGCCTACTCTAATCAAAAATCTTATGACACAGCTGTGCTTTGGTCACTACTACCACTACCACATACACACAAACAAAACTAAATACAAATCTGTATAATTTGTAGGTGGCTCAATAGTGAATGTAATTACGTAGCAAGCAAGCAAGTAAGATATCATTTTGATTATTTATATCTATCTAACTCTCTAGCCGTACAAAGATAAATGAAGGAACAAAACAATTTAGTGAAATTGCTTCGGACGACAGTCTCAGCTGGCTCAGTGCTTTTTCCACTTTGAAGGACTATCTAAAAGGAATTGATGCACTTAGTTAAGGCAAAGTTGCTTAATATAGTTTATGTAAATACGTTGTCTATATCTTTTTATTGATGCATAAATATATGGAGGGTTAGAATATTTAGTAAATAAAATAAATTTAACTGACACGTGGTTGCATTAGAAGGAATTTATAGACTTAGATGGGTTGAGGAAATTCAAATTTATACAAACCTACAGACATATTGAGCCCTCTATTCGTGATGAACATTGATTTGCACGCATGTAATACATATTCAGTTAATCCTAAAGCGATCGATCAGATAGAGCCAATATAACTACAGATTTGTATCTATGTAAAAGGATCAGAATAAAATGAAACAAAATTGTCGCAAGTATTTTGTGGCCAGCGTCTGGCGTTATTGCTCTCCTCATCATAAAAAAATTTAACTTAATAAAATAACAAAAAAAAAAAAAAAAAAATTAAAAAAATATAAAAAAAATAATAGTTAAAAAAATTTGAATAAAAAGAGTAAGTAAAAGAAAATAAAATTAAATAAAAAAATTAATAAATAAATATATAATAAAAAAAAAATAATGTACAACATAAAAATTTTAATAAAGACAAAAAAAAAAATAGAAGTAAAATAAAAAAACAAACAAATAAAAAAAAAAAAAGAAAAAAAAATAATAAAAAAAACCAAAAAAATAAAATAAAACATCATAAAATAAAAAAGATATAGCAAATTAAATAAAATAAAATAATAGAGAAAAAAATTAATAACATAAAAAACAAATAAAATAATGAAAATTAAAAAAACATTAAATAAAATAGGTAAAAAAATTAAAAAGTAAAAAAAATAAGGTAAAAAAATTAAATTTTGTATATTAAAAAAGTAAGAAAAAAAAATAAAAAAAAATAAATTGTAGTAAATATTAAAAAAAAAATAAAATTAAAAAAAAAAATAGAAAATAAAACAAAAAAAAAAAAATAAAAAAAAAAATAAAAAGAAAAAAAAAAAATAAAATACAGTAAAAAAGTTCAAAAAACAATTAAAAAATATCAAACAAAGTAAAACTAGATAAAACATAATAAAAAACCATAGAAATATTATAAAAAAATTGTTTAAAAAAATTCAGATAAAAGGGAGATAAAAGTGGTGAACTCTCTTTTATACTTATGCTGAAGACATTTATTGCAATAATCAAGTTAGGCAACTGAGAAAGAAATTAAATTGACTGAAAAAAAATTAAAAGAAAAAAAAAAAAATAAAAAGAAAAAAAAAAAATTAAAAAAAAATAAATAAAAACATTAAAAATAAAAATAAAATAAAACAGAGTAAAAAAAGTTGAAATAAACAATTAAAAAATACCAAACAAAGTAAAATAAGATATAACAGAATAAAAAACCATAGAAATTAAAAAAAGTATTTAAAAAAATTCAGAGAAAATGGAGGTGAAAGTGGATAACTCTCTTTTACACTTATACTAAAGACGTTTATTGCAATAACCAAGTCAGGCAACTGAGAAAGAAATTAAATTGCCTGAAAAAAAAAATAAAAAGAAAAAAAAAAATAAATAAAAAAAAAAAATAAAAGAAAAAATAAAAAAAATACAGTAAAAAAAGTTGAAATACACAATTAAAAAATATCAAACAAAGTAAAATAAGATATAACAGAATAAAAGAAGTGGCCAACCCTGTTTTATACTTGTGCTGAAGACATTTATTGCAATAATCAACTCAGGCAACTGAGAAAGAAATTAATTAAGTTGCCTGAACTCGCCAAAACAGACGTTATGAATGTATTCATTAATTCATGTATGTTAGACTGCCCCAAAAATCTAAATTTGACCATTATGCACCAAAAACTATCCGACTTGCAGTTAAAGTGATTAGTATAATTTTACTGCATTCCACTGCGTTCTGTCAATTTAATGATGTACTCGTGTTACTCATATTGTGGTATACTTACTAATTGAAAATGTTTATACGAATATTTAAGGATGCACAGGAGATATCCTAGAAATTGACTTAACAATATGGGTATCAAATAAAAGGCTTGCATGAGAGCCTGAACGTAGTGTTAGTTTTATTTCGATATCTCTATCCATTTCGGCGATATCAACGAAAACATAAACAAATACTATCTGAACTTTTCTGACTTGTAAAACAAAATGTTACTCATACGCCGTGTACAACCTATAAAAAGTGCACTATAATTACAAAATTTCAAGATATACACAATGTTTTTTAGCTAGAAAACATATTGTTACGCAACATACTAAAATACTTTTGAAATTATATTGTCCCTTTTTCGTGAAACGTTTTTTTCAATAGCCTTGCAAAGAATCCTGTTGTCCTTATAAAAATTGAATGGTGGAGATTTGTTACACAGTTCTTTGTATATGTAATTTTGGAAGCCTTAATGCACTTTTTTGCGAACTTAGTATAAGCTGCTAGCAAAAAATTTAACTAAAAATCGACACAGGTTGCTGTTATCCCAGAACAATAATATGAAACTGCTATTTATTTTATGCATATAAAACTTCCAACCCTTACAAAGTTATTTAGAACCTTTTACTTACTTTTTGAATATAAAAAAAAAACAGAAACGGTCTATAGTATACAGCTGAGTTGTATGCATTTACAAAATCTTTGCCTTTCTCTCCTTCTTAATTTGGTATTCAACAGTCATAGCAATAAATTGGAAAGTTACATTTATTTACATACCTACATATGAGGCAGACTATTGATGCTTTGGGTCAAATAGAAAGTCGCATTTGCAAATGAGAGATATTGCAAAGAAAGATACGATTTTAATTTGCATATGCGAAGACATAAGTATGCATGTATGAATTTATAAAGCCTTATAGAACTACCAAATGGTATATTTTTTTTTATCGCCAAAAGGGTAATTTTACGACTCGTCTATAGAAGTTGCATCCATAAATTTCTTTCATATTTCTTCATGCGGCATCTAAGTTATTTGAACTGCAGTAAGTTTGTTGTTGAGTGCTACAAGCTAAATCCAACTATATTAGTCTTATTATCTTTAACCAACTCGAATTAGTTTTACCTATTAGTTACCTGCTGCTCATGGTCAAATTGCAAATAATAAAGTGTTATTAAGTAATTAGTCGAGTCGTCTTGTCTTTTCATCTTCTTAAGTAAAATTTGCAAAACATTTCTGTCTGCAATATTCAGCGCGTGTCTGCTATCTCCAAATAATTATCATTGTAAGAAAACACGGTAAACATCAAAGAAATACAATGTTGGTGTAGACAATTGTTAAGTAACTAACGAAGAGGAGTCAAATTGCATATCTAGAGACATGCAGCGGAATACTTAATAAATGTAAACGTAGTACATATGCGAGCAGTGAAGTAGTAGTAGAAGTAGTAGTAGGGACAACTACTCACTACTAATGCTCGCAACAGCATATCTGTAGGTGAGGATGTGTAAATTGCTTTACTGTGAGGCGACACACGTGCTTTCAATCGAATTGCTGTGACAAAAATGCAGCGAATTTATTATCTTTGGTTTGTAAGTAGATGAAATAAAATAAAAAAAATAAAATTAAAGAAAAAAAAGTAAATAAAAAAAAAAAAAATTAAATAAAAAAAAAATAAAAAAATTAAATAAAACCAGAAAAAAATTTAAAAAGCCATTTTACCTAAAAAAAATTATTTTATTTTAAATGTGTTTTGTTTTGTTTTATTATATCTTAGTCTATTTTATATTATTTTATGTTATTTTATTTTATTTTAATTAAAGAACAAAAAAAAAAATAAAATAAAAAAAAAAATAAAAAAAAAATTGAATAAAAACAAATTGAATGAAACTAAAAAATTTAAAAAAGCAATTTTACCTAACAAAAATTAAATAACCTATTTAACAAAAAAATTTTATTTTATTTGATCTTATTTTATATTTTATGATATTTTAATTTTTTAATTTAATTTTATTTTATTTTATGTTATTTAATTTAATTTAATTTTATTTTATTTTTGCTTTATTTTATTTTATTTATTTTTTTATTTTATTTTATTTTATTCGTATTATTTTTTATTTTTTATTTTATTCTTTTATTCTTTTTTAATTTTTTTTTAATTTAATTTTAATTTAATTTTATTTTGTTTTATTTTTTTTTTTAATTTAATTTACTTTAATTTATTTATTTATTTATTTACAAGTTAGGTACTTAAGTGTAAAACTTAGATCGAAAAATTAGCCGTGGCAACTAGGCCTTATTTTATTTTATATCATTTTATTTTATTTTACTTTTTTATTTTAATTTAATTTAAACTATTTACGAAAAAATTTCATTTTATTTTTTAATTTAATTTTATTTATTTTTATTATATTTTATTCTTTTTTTTATTTTTTTATTATTTATATTTATAATTTTATTTTATTTTATTTTAATTTTTTTTATTTTTCTTTTGTTTATATTTTTTTTTAATTTTTATTTTAATTTTATTTTATTTAATTTAATTTTATTTCATTTCATTTCATTTCATTTCATTTCATTTAATTTAATTTAATTTAATTTAATTTAATTTAATTTAATTTAATTTAATTTAATTTAATTTCATTTCATTTCCTTTCATTTAATTTCATTTCATTTCATTTCACTTCATTTCATATCATTTCATTTCATTTCATTTCATTTCATTTCATTTCATTTCATTTCCTTTCATTTCATTTCATTTCCTTTCATTTCATTTCATTTCATTTCATTTCATTTCATTTCATTTCATTTCATTTCATTTCATTTCATTTCATTTCATTTCATTTCATTTCATTTCATTTCATTTCATTTCATTTCATTTCATTTCATTTTAATTTATTTTATGTTATTTTATTTTATTTTATTTTATTTTATTTTATTTTATTTTATTTTATTTTATTTTATTTTATTTTATTTTATTTTATTTTATTTTATTTTATTTTATTTTATTTTATTTTATTTTATTTTATTTTATTTTATTTTATTTTATTTTATTTTATTTTATTTTATTTTATTTGATTTTATTTTATTTTATTTTATTTTATTTTATTTTATTTTATTTTATTTTATTTTATTTTATTTTATTTGATTTTATTTTATTTTATTTTATTTTATTTTACTTAATTCAATCTTGGTTAATTTAACTTATTTTAATTTAATTTAATTTAATTTTATTTTATTTTACTTTATTTTATATTTTATTTATTTTTTTTTGTTTTTTTTTTATTTTATTTTTATTTTAGTTTTCTTTTTAATTTCATTATTTTGATCTGTTCAGCGAACCTTCGTTAGGCACCCCTATATGCATTCTCAACTGTTGAAAAGTAACAATTTTCACAGTAATTATAACTATTCGCTCCTTCCTTTTAAAACCTTACCGTAAATTGGCAGACGATAAGCAAAACTTATCAAAACATACGTATGTACATACCTTGAAACGGGCACTGCCAGAGACTGTTGAACGATCCTTTGAAGAACCTCATATGTGCACTAAGTAAACCCGGAATGAATGGCTACCGGTGCTGTCACAACACACGCACATACATTTACTTACAAAACTCTGTACAAATTAGCTTGAGGCATGTAACATGTTGCAAGTGCCATGTGGCATGTGGCATGTGATGACAACTAAATAAGACTCAAACTGTAAATTGAGCATAACCAACAACAGCCCATTCAACACGTTGAATATTTGAGAAGAAGCAGAGTAGTACACAACAACAAAAACACTAAGCAAAACACCAAACCATCAACCAATGCGGCAGACACAGCTTGTGGCAGCATGTCAAGCCGATGAGACATTGTCGAAAAAGTAGTGAACTGATGAGCGCATATTTCCTAACATCATTTCCAATTTGTCGGGGGAGGAGGAGGGGAAATTTCTCTGTGTTGCAAGATAATGCACAATGGAATTTGTGGCCAGCAAAAGCACAAGGCAGATGACAATTGCAGCGCAATGTTGCATGCAACGCCTGACAGTTACATCAAAGTGCACCAAATTATTAAAGCCCAAATGAACAAGCAGATTTTCGAACGCAGAAGTACACGGCCTATAGCATGCATTTAAGTAAGACTTTATTCGGGTAACTTGTAATTTGTATACCCAGCAGTTGGTCGAGAAGTAGTAATAGTTTGGTACTGGACAACTCAAATCTTTTCTTACATATTGAACCCTAACAGATCTCAAATGAACCCAGGCCTTCGTACGGCATCAAATGCACTTGACCATAGCGCGGTTTCCCAACTTACCTTTTAATAAGCCAATCGACGTCTGAAAATTGTCTTGGTGAGCCATGAAAAATGTTACTTTACTTTCTGCCAGAAAAAACTACAACCAAATTGTATGTTAGTGTTAGAAACTAAGTGCCAAATTACGTTGGGGAATATACACTCCACTTTAAATCTCAATTAAAATGGAATTTATTTTGCTTTTCTTGCCACAAAAGCTTACAAAACAGTGGCCGCAGCAGCTGGTTGTGCCTGATTGTCTTTTGCTTACTCTTTGCTGGTTTTCTTTTTTTGATCTTAATTTCGTAGTCATTCATTGCACTAGTGTCGCTCATTGCTAAGCACGCGAGCGTGGACTTTTAAAGGGACGCACAAAAATTATCACACAAGCATTAAAAATATTCTTTGATATTGAGTTCCATTAGGCGAAATAATGGGTTTATCCCACTACCAAGGCAGTCTCACACTTCTTCTTCAAGGCAGTCTCCAAGGCAGTCTCACACTTCCTCTTCACTTCAGAATCTTAATAGAATGGGTCTAGAATGAGTATGAGTCAGGTTCTGTGATTGTCCTTATTCGAGGTCCGAGCCATTAGCATATGTTTTCCTGAACCGGGCAAAGAAAACCCGGACCTTGGGCAATTGTGATAGCCTGAACGTATTCTACCCACATCCATGCAATATAGTATAGGAGATCGAACCACATATTTATCTATCGCCTTTATTTCCAGGTTTGATACCTCCGTATAAAATATCGAGATATCATTGCATACATTTTTTGAGTATGACGATTAGTTCTGCCATCTTTTAAGCCATGCACAAAAGGGGCATTCTCTGTGTGTGAGCATCACTGTACTAGCCATTGCTGGAGTTTTGCCACACATTTTTCTCGTTCTTCGGCAATGATTAAATTTTTTTTTTGCTCTCAAGCTCTATGCTTCTCCTTCTCAGTTGTATGCGTGGGCATGCTTGCCGGTAGGAAAAATCTCATGTTCGGAATTAGATCAAGATAAAAATGAAAAGAAAGATAAATTAAAGGATACGGATAAAGTTAAAGATAAAGGACCAAGGATAGAGATTAGGACTAAGATGAAGATAGAAATAAAGATAAAAAGAAAGATAAAGATAGATAAAGAAAGAGATAAAGTAAGAGTTAAAGAAAGGGATAAAGAGAGAGCTAAAGAAAGCGATAAAAATTAAGATAACTATAAAAATAAAATAGAAAACAAGATAAAAATAAAGACGAAGATTGAGCTTAAGATGCAGATAAATGTAACAATATAGATAAAGATTCGGATAAATATAAAAATTAAAATAAATATGAATATGAAGATAAAAATTAAGATAAAAATGTGAACAAAATAGGCAAAAACAAAATTTAAGAGATAAAAATAAAGACAGAGATACAGATAAAAATATAAATAAAAAAGATGAAGATAAATATGAAGATAACGACTAATACAAAAACTAGAACAAGGACAAAGGTAAACATACAAAATAAATATGAAGATAAAGATAAAAATAAAAATGAAGCCAAAGATAAAGATAGATACAATGATAAAGATAAAGATAAAGGAAAAAGAAAGAGATACAGAAAAACATAAATTTATAAATAAAGAGAGAAAAAAATAAAAGTTTAGATGAAGATTGAGATTAAGATGCAGATAAAGACAAAGATTGGGATTAATATAAGGATGTAGCTCCAGATAAATATAAAAGTAAAGATAAATTATGAAGGTAAAATTAGAAATATGAACAAAGATAGAGATAAAGAAACTAAGAGGTGAAGATCAAGGTAAATATAAAAATAAATATTATAAATAAAAAAAAGAAGATAGAGATAAAGATTAAGATACCGATGAGGATTAAGACAAAGACAAAAGTAAAGATTAGGACAAGAATACAGACAAAGACACAAATAAATATTAAGTTAATAGAGATGAAGCTAAAAATAAAGGAGGATAAAGACGAAGTTTGAGCTTAAGATGCAGATAAAGATAACAATATAGATAAAGATTCGGATAAATATAAAAACGAAATTCCAGATAAAGATAAAAACTAAGATAAATATGAATATGAAGAGAAAAATTAAGATAAAATTGTGAACAAAGATAGGCAAAAATAAAAGAGATAAAAATAAAAATAGAGATACAGAAAAAATAAAAATAAAAATATGAAGATAACGATTAATATAAATACTAGAATAAGGACAAAGGTAAAGATACAAAATAAATACTAAGATAAAGATAAAAATAAAAATGAAGCCAAAGATAAAGATAGATACAATGATAATGATAAAGATAAAGGAAAAAAGAAAGAGATACAGAAAAAGATAAATTTATAAATAAAGAGAGAAAAAATAAAAGTTAAGATGAAGATTGAGATTAAGATGTAGATAAAGAAAAAGATTGGAATTAATATAAGGACGTACATACATCCAGATAAATATACAAATAAGGATAAATATGAAGATAGCTATAAAGGTAAAATAAAGATAAAAAATTAAAAGATCAAGATAAATATAAAAATAAAGATACAGCCAAGGATACAATTATAAATAAAAATATGAGGATTAAGATAAAGGTTAAGGATTAAGACAAAAGTAAAGATGAGGACAAGGATAAAGTTGAAAATAGAGATACTAATAAGCATTAAGATAAAGATGCAAATTAACATGAAGCTAAAGGCAAAGTAGGATAAAGAAGCCAGAGATAAAGATAAATTAAGATAGATAAAAGGCTCGATATTAACATCTAGTTACAAACGAACTACTTCTCAAGCAGCTCAGCTTAGATACTCAACAAGAAATTTTGTTGACATGTAGCTCCTTATCCTGCAGGGTGTGCTTTGATGCACATACACAAACCTATACATGTACAGTAGCTGCAACAGAAGTTTCATTTAATACCCGGTTGGTTCCTAAGCTACTACGTAATCATTGTTATTTAAAGGACATCATTGTTGACCTGAGTCTTTATAGTTACCGTAAACACCTTGGCACACACACACACACACACACACACACACCGAACGTATAAACACTTACAAACACAATTAGGTCTACTGTATATGAAATAATTCATCTTGTTTGTCTAAAGTAACCGACCGACAAAATGCTATTATGTGAGCTGACGTTTATATACATTGTCTGCTTAAGACGACTGATTGGTTTGAAGCATGTCCGTCTAGAGAGGTCAGTTGAAGGGCTTAATTAATTTGCTGTTGATGATTATTTTTTATTAAAAGACAAATTTGAAACGTTTACTCGTTTCATTGCTGCTCTTTTTATTTTTTCTAAGATAGGCCATTATTACAGCAACAACAAAATATATTTTTAAGGTAAAGGCAAGGGCCGTTTGCTCGTCTAGCCTTTAAATTTAAACTTCAATCTAAACAACAATTTTGTATGATAAATTTTAAAGTTTATTCGAGAAAACGGCCCTAAGTAAAATTTTTTTTCTCTGCTCTGAGCTGAGATAAATTTTGAAGTGCATGATTTATTATTTCCGGTTGCTTTTGTATTTCTCTACACTTGTGCTGCACACACAAACAAGGTCATTAGGCTTGTTGTTTGCGAAAAATGCAATCATTTGCTTGTCAATTGCGTGGGAAACATGCGACTGACACTTCAGTTAAACAGGAAACATGAACAAGTAATAAATAAGCGACTTGTTGCCGCATGCCATTGGCTATCAGTTGCAAAAAAAAGAAAAGCAAATAAATTTAATATTTGCTCTATTTTTTTTTTAGATAAGAATGAGAGTTAGAACTGCGGGTGAGCAAGGTAGTGTAAAAATTATAATTTCGTAGTAGATCTTTTGGAGTCGATTTTCTTAAGCTTTTCTTGAGATATTTGGAGATAAAGCTAAATAAAAGAACAGGGAAAAAAATAGATAAACACTAAAAAGGCAAAGATAAAGACGCAGATAAAAATAATTAAAAAGATAAAGACAAGATAAATAAAAAATATATAAAGATTAATACAAAGATCTAGGTATAAGAATAATGGAGATAAGAATAATGAATGAATTCAATATAAAAATGAAGACGAAGATAGAGATAAAGATAAAGGTAAATATAAAAGTGAAGCTTAAAAAAGATAAAAACAAAATAAGAGATAATTTTAAAAAGACAAATTTAAATAAAATATGAACGTGCAGAAAAAGATGAAGATATAAACACAAATAAAAAAGAGAAAGATAAAGGTAGCGAAAAAGATAAAGACAAGGATGAATATCTAAAGATAAAGATGCAGATATACAAAAACTTAAAATTGAAATAATTAAAAAAAAAAGATAACGAATAATACAGAAATAAAAGTAAAGATAAAGCTAACGAATAAGTTGAAAATAAGGATAAAAACAAAGATGAAAGTAAAGACAAAGCTTGAGATAAAGATGAAAATAAAGGTTGAAATAAGGATGAAGATAAAGGTAAAGATAAAGATAAAGATAAAGGTAGAGATAAATATAAATATAAAGACCCACTATAAAACGACGATGCAGATGAAAATGAATATATAAAAGAAATATAGACGAAAACTAAATAAAATTTCCAAAAAAGTATAAACATAAACAAACATAAACATAGCTATAAAAATAAAGATAAAATAAAAGAGATTAAGTTAAGTTGAAATATAAACTTATATATTAGAATAAAACTAGATCCAGATATTAAGTAAGATACAGATGTAAAGTTAGAAAAATCGAAATCGATACCTTATTTTAGATATTTCGCATTTTTATATATATTAGAGTTTGCCCAGTGGTTGAAATTCAACCACAAAACCTTATTTGTTTTTCCTAACTTTTTGCTATTTCTTAAATTTTCCTTACTTTTGCATATTTTTTATATTTTTCGTTTCTATACATTCCTATTCTTTTTGCCTTTTCCTCCCTCTTTACACCATTCAGTAATATAGTTTCAATGTTGATAATAATTTATTCTACTTAGGTCGTCTTCATACGTATTTCTTTCCTTTCCTTTCCTTTGCTTTTATTTCCCCTTCCTATCCTCTCCTTTCATCTTATTTTATTTATTTTGCTTTTCTTTCCTTCCCTACCCTTTTCTTTCCTTTCGTTTTCTCCCCTCTCCGTTCTTTTCCTTTCCTTTTCTTTTCTCTTCTTGCATTTCATTTTATTTCCCTTCTTTCTTTCTTTTCTTTTCTTTTCTTTTCTTTTCTTTTCTTTTCTTTTCTTTTCTTTTCTTTTCTTTTCTTTTCTTTTCTTTTCTTTTCTTTTCTTTTCTTTTCTTTTCTTTTCTTTTCTTTTCTTTTCTTTTCTTTTCTTTTCTTTTCCTTTCTTTTTTTTTTCTTACCTGACCTTTCTTTTCATTTCCATTACATTCCTTTTTACCTTTTATTTTCTTTTTCTTTTCTTTCCTTTCCTTTCGTTTCCTTTGCATTAGTTTCGTTTCGTTTCTCTTAGTTATTTCTTTTATTTTATTTTTTTCTTACCTTTATTTTCTTTCACTTTTTTTTTCCTTACTTTTCCTGTCATTTCGTTTCCTTACGTTTCCTTTCCTGCTGCTTCCTTACTTTCTTTCTTTTCCTTTTCATAACTCCTTTAGTTTTCTTTCTTTTCCATTCATTTCCTTTACTTATTATTTTCGCTTTTCTTTGCCTTCCTTTTTTATTTTTCTTTTTATTTTCATTTATTTTCCATACTTTCCTCCTCCCTACCTTTTCTTTCCTTTCTTTTTCTTTTCTTCCATTTCTTTGTCTTTCTCTATTTGCTTATCTTCTTCACTCCTTTACTTACATTGCATTTCCTTTTTTTCCATTCTTTTTTCTTTTAAATTCCTTTCCATTCCCTACGTTTACTTGCCTTTGATTTTTCTCTTATATTTTACGTTACTTACCTTAACTTACCTTTATTTTCTTTTTATCCATTCCTTTCCTTTCCCATTCTTTCCTTTATTTTATACTTTTATTTATTTCATTTTGTTTTATTTTTATTTATTTTATATTATTTCCTTTCCTTTCATTTCCAACAAATTTCTTTTTTTACTTTCAATCACTTTTCTCTTTTTTTTATCCTTTTTTTTTAATTTTATCAATTTCCCATTTTATTATATTTCACTAAGTCTAGCCACGAATGGCCTTGTGCATGATATAGCTTATTTGTGCTTTTTTTTCTCAAAACATCATGTCTGAGCAAGCATTTGCTTCTCTGAATAGCCACTCACAGATTTTGTTTTTGTAAACACTGTTTGTATCTACCCTCAACAAAGTTGGCTCATGTTTATTATTGCTGCCAACCCTGCTCGGGGATATCTATCGATACATATCAAATTTTATATATGTTCATGATTTAAAAAATTTTGTTATTTAATTTATAAACTTTGAATCAGCAGTTTTTAGAATTTTTGTTTGTTTGCCTGTATGTTTGTTCGGGCATCACTCGTAAAAGGTTCTATAGAATTGAATGCATTCTAAGCGATGTTTTGTTAGATGTCCATCTTAGAGTTTAGGCTTCATTTTACAGTGTGAAAATACTTTATTCCCATCGTATACAGAGGAGAAGCTTGCACGTTATCGCGCAAAGAATACTTGTTTTGTGAAAAAAATAAAATTAGAGTAGAAAAAGTGCACAAAAATTGTAGTAAATCTACTACTATTTTATCAAAGTTCTTACTCTCATAAAAAATGCATTCACTAACCGCCTTATCAATGCGTTACCTACAATTGCATGACCTTCTTGTACAGTTCTAGTTTGCTATATAAACCCCAGCTGCAATGCTCAATAGAATCAAAGTGCAACAATTTGTTTGACATTCAATACTTAAATTTCAAACGATACCGAAATATCTAACGACAAAACAGAAAAATGCAAAGGATTTTAGGCATTTTTCTTGTTTGTCTCGTAGCAGTCACGCATTGTCATGTTAGAGTTGCGTCCTCTTGTGACTCCACATCCCGATCGTACGAGCTATGTAGGGACTTTCGTGACATACGCAATTTAATTGATCCAAATACTTTGTTATATTTCGTTACTTCGGGATTTTATAGTGATGCAAATTTCCGTACGGCTATGAAATATATTGAAAGTGACAGTTTCGAGTCGATTTCAAATCAAATTGCCAATAGCGCCCCCTACAAGGAACTGTTGACACGTTTCTCTGATGCTGGCGTCAATACTGGAACCATATCGAGTATTGCAAATATTTTCAAATGTTTAATGTTGGAGAAACCAAAATATAGTGATGCCGATGGTGTGACTAGTTTGGAATATCAATCGGTAGTCGTGGCACGTTCAATGAGCGATATTGCAACAAAGATAAAGTCGGCTATACCGAAAAATAAATTTCGTTCTTTGGTCAGGGATAAGCTGGATGAAGATGGCGATTTTGCTAAATTCTATAAGGTGGCACGTAGTTCGAGCTTCCGTAGTGCAGCTAAGAAAATGTTTGTAAGTATGATGTGTCGGAGTTGGTATTATTGTTTGAAACTACTTAATTTCATTCATCAAACTGTTTTTTTTTTTTTTTCATTTCTAACATTTTTTAGAAATCCTATCAACTCAAATACCCATTGAAGGTGTTGACAAGTAACCACATTGATTTGAAAGGTTTGGCTAAGTTTGCTGCTGAGATTCTTGACTGGGGTCCAAAATACTAAAGTTGCAGCCGGAAGGAATTTTTATTCTTTAGTAAAATCAAATTAGTTCTTACGAGTGTGATATTCATATAAATAAAAATATGTACATGCAAACACATTTATTTGAAATTAGTTATACCCGGCGTGCGTTGCTACGCCAAAGGAAAACATCTGAATAAGATTATACCATTTTTACTATTTCTCGGAAGATACATTATTTCATATTTTATCAAGGTGAAACGCTAGCTACACGCCCAATATCAAGCTCATCGGGTCATAAATATGGTTGTTTAGAATATATCGGGCCCTGGTATACTTCCTGGAAGAAAAATCATACCACACTTTAACCTAACCATAACGCTACCTACATACCAAATTTCAAATAAATCGAACCATTTATACGATAGTTTAGAATAAATCAGTCCTGGGTCCACTTTCCCGAAGAAA
>CAXKVI010000037.1:0-17500 GCA_964058755.1 Campiglossa producta | reverse complement strand
TGAATTTATCCGAAAGTGAACCCAAAACGACCCAAAAATGATCCCAGAATGACCCCAAAATGAACCTAAAATGATCCAAAAACGATCCCAAAATGGCCTCAAAATGATTCCAAAATGACCCAAAAAAGATCCTTAAATGTACCCAAAATGATGCGGAAATGAGCCCAAAATGATCCAAAATTTTTTCCAAGATGACTCCAAAATGATCCAAAAATGACCCAAAAATGTCCCAAATTAATCTAAAATTGAACCCAAAATGTTCTCAAAATAGCGCCAAAATTATTCCAAAGTGACACCTAAATGATCCCATAATGATTCTAAAATAATCCAAATATGATCCCAAAAAATATACAATACAATGGTAAAATGGTAACCCTGGGCGGCTACCCTACTTGAAAATATTTTAGTTGGTATGTCGGCGAAAATACCATTCACTTGATACCCATATTGGCATATCTCGCTCCATGATTAAAAAAAAAATTGGGATAGGTGGCAACCCTCTACACCCCCAAATGGCAACCCCCAAGTGGATAGTCTTAGAAACAATCATACTATCTATAGCCAAATTTCATCCAAATCGGTCAAGCTGTTCCCGAGATAGTACCGAATATGCAAATATACTTCGGTAAGGTGGCAACCCTTCTTGAAAATATTTTAGTTGGTATGTCGCCGAAAATACCTTTCATTTGATTTAAGAATGCATGATTTTGTGTAATTGCTTCATTAGTGACGGCACGCAAATGCAATTACGAAATTAAATAGGTACATAGTTAAATTCTCACCTTAAATCTAGCACCCGGCGCCTTCATTGCTTGTGGTATAAATATATCAGAATACCCTTAGTTAGACTTGCCCTTATTTACTATCGGAAGGACTATTTTACGCATAAGCCCTATAAAAGATAGCCTCATTTTGCTTACTTCATCCTACAACTGAGGTTAATCCATAAAAGAAAATGAATATTAAACTTAGTTTACTTCTCCCTGCGCATGACTTCATCTAATTACTTTCTAAGTAGTTGGACATTCAATTAACTAATTAAATTTTTATTCAAGAATTTAATTTTATCAAGGCCACAGTGTGTCCTTTAAATTGATAAAAGTTAAAAACTTTGTCCTCACAAGCAGTCAATAGAAATAAGCCAAGTAAATAGTAGAAATGCCTTTTTGAAAGAGGCTGTGTTTTTTTTGCTGTGGTGGCGTTTCGCTGGCATAAAATCACCGCATCACCGCTTACGTCATTCAAGTTTTTGTTGGTGTAGTCTTTGGTGTTTTTGTAAGTGTACGTTTGGCACATTGCTTGTAGCAAGAATTTCGCGTCTAAAAACGGAAGTTGTGGATTTTTCGCGTGATTGCACCAATTGACACAACATTGAAGATTAGGGTATGCCGTATGGTTAAAAAACCGTATCTTTCCACCGATGAACTCAATCAAAGTAGATATTAAAGTTTTTAGTATTGCGGAGCATTGCCGTGGCCTATTTGAAGAAAAAAAAAAATCTCACTGAGTTGAGTTTTAATGATTGGAAACAAGAAATATATGTTTTTCCATAATTTAAAACTCGAGTATGTATCATGTTATATAGTATTATGTTATAGCATATCTACCATATCTCACCCTTTGTTGCCATGGAATGGTCACTAGAGCAACAAAAATTTTGAACAAAAGCACAAATCGCACGTTGTGATATCATATCAAATGATAACAATGTCAAATGTCATGTCAAATATCATGTCAAATGTCATGTCAAATGTCATGTCATATCAAAATGATAACAAATCATAACATATAATAGCATCTTATATCATATCATATCCCACCCTTTGTTGCTTTTAAATGTTCATTAAGTCCACAAAAATGCTGAAGAAAAGGAAGAAAGCGAATGTTATGATATCATTTCATATCATGCATGTCATAGTATGTCATATCATATCAAAACATATCATACCATAGCATGTCATATAATATCATTTCCCATCTCCTTTGGCCCGGTAATACAAGTTCAGAAAAAAATAACAAAGCGAACTTTATGATATCATATCATATCAAATCATATGATATGAAATATTAAACCACCAGAAATTATGAAAAAATAAGAAGGCGAACCATATGATATCATGTGATATCATATCAAATAATATCATATCAAGCCACCAAAAGTTCTGAAAAGATGAAGAAGATATGATGTCATGAGAAAGTAAAGTGGTGTCATGGCTCTTCCGAAGATTTAATATCATTATCCAAAAGCCAAGGAAGAAATTGAAGAATAATCTGTACGAGATTTAATCTAATAACTTTAAACGAGCTAGACTTGTACATTTGTATATTTGTATATTTGTATATTTGTATATTTGTATATTTGTATATTTGTATATTTGTATATTTGTATATTTGTATATTTGTATATTTGTATATTTGCATATTTGTATATTTGTATATTTGTATATTTGCATATTTGCATATTTGTATATTTGTATATTTGTATATTTGTATATTTGTATATTTGTATATTTGTATATTTGTATATTTGTATATTTGTATATTTGTATATTTGTATATTTGTATATTTGTATATTTGTATATTTGTATATTTTTATATTTGTATATTTGTATATTTGTATATTTGTATATTTGTATATTTGTATATTTGTATATTTGTATATTTGTATATTTGTATATTTGTATATTTGTATATTTGTATATTTGTATATTTGTATATTTGTATATTTGTATATTTGTATATTTGTATATTTGTATATTTGTATATTTGTATATTTGTATATTTGTATATTTGTATATTTGTATATTTGTATATTTGTATATTTGTATATTTGTATATTTCTATATTTGTATATTTGTATATTTGTATATTTGTGTATTTGTATATTTGTATATTTGTAAATTTGTATATTTGTAGGTCCGGTAGTATCTCGAGAACCGCTTGACCGATTGGGATGAAATTTGGCATATAGATAGTATGATCGATTCTAAGACTATACACTTTGGGGTTGCCACTTGGGGTGGTTACAGGGTTGCCACCTATTTTTTTATTTTTTTTATTTATGGAGCTAGATATGCCAATATGGGTATCAAATGAAAGGTATTTTCGCTGACATACCAACTAAAATATTTTCAAGTAGGGTTGTCTGCAAAAAGTCCATTGCGGTTACGAAAATTACAAAATTTTAATAATTTGCCCACATATAAAGGAAAGTTAGCACTAAATTGATAGCACCGAGCAAGCTCGGTTACCCAGGTACTTAGATATTATTTTAGTGTAGCGATATAAATCTCAACGTAATCACCTCTTGACATCGCTGGGTATATCCATCAGCTATCACTTGTAACGGACTTGCGTTACACCAATGCCCCAGTACATATGTATGTATGTATTTACTGTAATGCCTTTGCAATGAAATCTGAATTAATTGATTCAATTAGAGAATTAATATAGCGCGCACTAGCACCAACAACAAACATCCAGTCAATTTAGCAGAATATCTACAAATTAGTAAGCGCAAACATTAATATTTATACAATTACCAGCAATGCTTTTATCTACATCTTCAGATGTTTATGCGGCCCCCTAATCTAGCTAGAAGTACACATACATACATACCGAAGAGAGTGCTAATGCAATTCTAAGCGCATATTATATAACTAGCATGCAATCGAAATTGCAAATGCACGCAAATCCTCACAATTTGATTACAAACATATCTGTTTGAATGCATTCAATAACTTGGCAAATAGGGCGTTAAATGACCGCAAAGCAAATCAATGGCGAGCGCAGGTACTGCTTAACCGCTTGTATATGTGTGAGTGCATAGATGCTTGCCACATTTTAGCTTTGTTGATACTCGATGTGGTTGTGTAACAAAGATGCCAAGTTGAGTGGTTTTGGGACTCGCATTTCATCTGATATAGTAAAACTACAAATATAGTAGAGGGTTGCCACTGGTTCATAAACGACCAATAGCTGCTAAAAAGGGTCATTGATTCAAATAAAAATATGCTCATTTATGGATCCAGATTCGCAGTTTTCTCTTGATATGGTCAAAATAAATTTGAAGGTTACCTTTTGTAGAAAACTGTTCAGTTGGCATCTCTGTTGTGCAACAAAAACCGTACAGTTGGTTTTTGTATATCATGCATATTTGCAAGCCAGAGCAATGTTAAACGTATGAAAGTGTGCATATAAATGCAGATCCAAATGCCGATGCCGATGGAATGTTCGTAAGCGCTTTGATTGGAAAAGTGGAGATTGTGGAGAACATAGCGTGGTAAGTGAAGTGTGAATAGTGAAAGTAGAGACCAAAAGAAAAAAATGGATAGGGTTGGCTAGCCACTAGACAGACAAAGGACCAGAATTGCACAGCACCTAGGCCACGTGCGTAACTTTTTAAAGCTTTCACACACAGCTTAATATGCATTGAAAAAGCTTTTCAGAAAATAAAAGACTTTAAGGCTTAAAGAAGCTTCTTACCGTCTTTCTCCGGACCAACTTGAGACGGGTAAAGGGAAAGTTGAAAGGTGGAGGAAGACACTTTTGGTGAGGAATGTCAAGCGCCTCTCTGAATTAAGTTTTGTCCGGTCATGGAGCCATTAAGGTCTTTCGTGGAATATCACCGCCCTGAATTCTGCACCTACCTCATAGGCGATATGATAAGCTAGAGGAAATGAGAAAAATTAGAGGGGAAAATCGAAGACAAAGAGCTTTTCAAGCTTTCGGTTGCGGTTAAAGGTACGGTATGTTTGTGTTCACGGTTATTGTTTCGTTTATGGTTATGGTTATGGTTATGGCTATGGTTATGGTTAGGATTATGGTTATGATTATGGTTATGATTATGGTTATGGTTATGCTTTTGGTTATGTTTATGGTTATGGTTATGGTTATGCTTTTGGTTATGTTTATGGTTATGGTTATGGTTTTGGTTATATTTATGGTTATGGTTTTGGTTATGTTTATGGTTATGGTCATGACTTTGTTTATGGTTATGGTTATGGTTATGGTTATGGTTATGGTTATGGCTTTGTTTATGGTTATGGTTATAGTTATGGCTAAGAGTAAAGCTATTTAAATGGTTATGGTTACGTTTAAGTTCAATAGTATGAGTAAGTTTGCGGTTAAGGTCAAGGTTATGGTTATGGTTACGGTTATGATTATGGTTATGATTATGGTTGTTTTTTATGGTTATGCTTTTGGTTATGTTTATGGTTATGGCCATGGCTTTGTTTATGGTTATGGTTATAGTTATGGCTAAGAGCAAAGTTATTGAAATGGTTATGGTTACGGTTAAGTTCAATAATATGGCAAAGTTTGCGGTTGAGGTCAAGGTTATGGTTATGGTTGCGGTTAGGATAAAAGTTATGGATTTGGTTATTGGTATGGTTACGATTACTGTCAAAGTTTTGGTGAAGGTTATGTGTAACACTACGGTTAAGGTCACCGAATACGTGGTGAAAAGTCAGGACTTACTTCTTTCTAACTCCTACCTACGGAAAATTCTTCAGTGTGAAAAAATTTATAAATTGAAAAATTTTAAATTGAAATTGAAATAAACAAATGTGACTATCGAACTCACACAATCAAATTGTCTTGTCTGCAGCAATTTTTCATTATTTTCGCTGATATCGTGGCTTTAATTTTTTTGCAACATATTCATGGAAAGAATATTCAAATTTAATTAGTTTACATACGTAAATACAGTTTGCTTTAAATTTACTTTGCTACGTTTGCAGCTTTGATTTCAATTAGCTACTAACCATTTGAGTACAAGAGCAGGTACGAATAGCGCGCTACTACCACGGTGCAACGGGAGGGAGAGAGAGAGTGAGTAAAGGAATCATTAAGCATAGCTAATATTCGTAATCAAAAAATTATGGTAATAATAAAGAAGTGAATGAACTAATCAAGTTACCTCTTTGAGTTTGGCTTTACTTTGATCTCGTGGAATTATATGGTTGTAGGAATACTGAATTAATGTTGTTAGTTACTGCCTTGGAGGGGGTTTTTTGCTTCAGATAAAAAAGTAAAATAAAATAAAATAAAATAAAATAAAATAAAATTTCTGAATATGAAATGTAATTCTCTGAATATGAAATGAAGGGCTTAGAACCAAAAGGATCTAAGTGACATTTAAAAAAAAATTGAGTTATACCCATATTTGTATAGTTAAATATAGTGTCTATTTGCTGACAATGCGATCCAAGTCATTTTGCACATTTTAGTCCCATATATTTGCCGGGCCAAAAACGTACTAAATTTTATTGCATTAATGATTGGAGCAATAAGGATCTAAGTGCGCTCCTCCAAGCAATAAAATTCAATTGCTCGGCCAAAAGAACATGCATAATTTTTCCGAATATGCAGTTTTGTAACCCCTTTAATTTTAGTCTAACAAAGTGCTAAACTTAAGTTCGTAGGAAGTCTCCCTGATTTTTGGCAATTTTTTTCTGGATCCAAGCGCGCTTAGACCCTTTTGACTCCAAAAATGCTTGCAATAAAATTTCAAGCTTTGATTGCTCGGCCATAAAAATCTGTAGAATTTTTTCGAGTATGCAGTTTTGTAGCCCCTTTAATTTTAGTCTAACAAAGTGCTAAACTTAAGTTCGTAGGAAGTCTCGCTGATTTTTGGCAATTTTTTTCTAGATCCAAGTGCACTTTTTATAGGTCCTACACGGCGTATTAGTAACATAAAATAATTTTTTTGACAAAACTAAGATTAACTTACTTACTGGTTTCAAAATTGCCAAAAATCAGAGAGACTTCCTACGAACTTAAGTTTAGCACTTTGTTAGACTAAAATTAAAGGGGCTACAAAACTGCATACTCGGAAAAATTCTACATGTTCTTTTGGCCGAGCAATCAACGTTCGAAATGTTATTGCAATAATTTTTTGAAATTTACAGTTATTTTCCATCTGCAGTAAACATCCTCTGAAATAGTTGACTAACCTGCATTCATTTAGACAGGAATCATTTCAAACGCATTTACCCATATTTTACAATAGACAATTTACTTTAACCTTAATTATCTCAATTCAACTACGATGTTACTTAGATCCTTTTGGTTCCAAGCCCTTCAAATGAAAATTCTGAATATGAAATGTAATTTTCTGAATATAAAATGAAAATTCTGAATATGAATTGTAATTCTCTGAATATAAACTGAAAAAGGTGTAGTATAACTGCTAGTTAAGAAATATTCAAAGAAATGGTTGAAATCAGTGAATCCCTAGGGGTCCCTCCCCTGGCCCTTAAAAAAAAGTATGTTACTGTAAATTTTAACTTCAGCTCAAAAAAGCAAGATATCTTCTTAACCTCATGAAAGGTATTGGCTGTACCAGGATTTTTTGAAATCAGTGAGCTCCTAGAGGCACCTCCCTTGGACCTGGTTATACAAAAAATTTAATGTAAATTTTAATTTCAACTAAAAATTTTGTATATTCGAAACTTGTTGACAAAGTTATTCTTATGAAATGTCTCGGCTTAAAAAAAAAAATGGGCGTGATTGCCAAAAACAACCTTGTCCACTTCTAAAACACGTTTTTTTCAACACAAATAAAGTATTAATACACATTTGGGTAAATAAAAAGCGTTCGCCAGCAGTCTATTAATATCATCTCTATAGGTAGAAGTCCCTTTCACTTCTTCTTAAAACAAAAACCTGCGCTTTCTATAAAAATTATTTGCTTCTTCAGCTTCTTCAGCATCTTCTAAAAGCATTCCAATAGCTAATATTACAGCATGAATTGTTTGTTTTGCTATATCTACACATTAGTTGGCGAGAAAATATTACGTATACGTCATGTCACTTTTATGAAAATTTGAAGTGAATTTGTGTCATTAAATCTAGGGGGGCATATACGGGCAACATTTTTTTTCTGAAATCGATAGAAAATATTCCAAATTTTCATTTTATTATAGCAAGCAGGTGTAGCACGCTGTAGCACACAAACATTTTGTCTATCGCAAGTAGTAAAGGTAGACTTTATGAAGTATAATTTTTGTATTTTTTTCATACTTGGTCGAAGAAGTTCTATGCTTTGGTACAAAATCACAACTAAGACTACAACTTTGAAAGTTATACGCAAATATCTACTTCAATATAAACTTTCCGTAGTGAACGAGCAAACGATATACTTTCTAAATGCATTTCTGCTGCTTTACAACACACAAACAACATACCTTTACACATACAAACAATTATGCATGTTTAACATGTCAACATGCGGTGATAGTGTAGTTCGTTTTTTTTTCCTAAATTGACGGAATTTTAATGTAATTCACCCTATGCGGCATGTTGCAAATCTAACTCGTTGAACACACACACAAATTTGCACTCGGAACGCGCTTCCAATTTTAGTTTCAGTCACGTGGCTAATGCTTTCCATTTATTTTTATGAAGTTGTAAATACGCAGTGGCACACACACACACACATACTTACACATTCACTGTGTACGCAGGATGTGGCATCACATTAATTTCATGAATTTTAACGGAATAGTTATTTAGTTGTTTTTGCGCGTACATTTTGTGGCTTTTACGGTTTAACGGCTGCATTAGTAAAATGCATTGATAATGTGGCTTTTAGCGTGAAAGCATGGCTATTCGACACTGTATTTATATATATGCACAGATGTAGTTGGTTGTGTGCATGCTATTTGTTGAGTTTGTAAAATTACTCAATTGTTGATGGAACTGATTTACATCCGCATGGAATGGAGTGCTTAACTGCTTTGTAAACGATTAGAAAGGGAAGTAGGAACACAATTAAATACCAATCGTTGATGATAACATTTAAAGTTAAAAAAAAGCAGTGCCATCGAATAACACTCAGGGAGTTTAAAATTACTCAGTACCTATCTGGGTGACCGAGCTTGCTCGTTGTTTTCGGGTGTGTCCAATAGTCTTAGGCGGCGATATAAAGTTTTGATTGAGAGTAAAATTTGAGAAATGGCTGATGATGCAATGGAAATTATGCAACGGAAATAGAAATTGTAGCCTACTTTCAGGCGTAGACGATTTTCACCACGATGTTTAGATGTGCAAATCAAATTGGAGGTGAAATTCTAGGATCTAGCTAACATTGCACAAATTGTAATAGTTAGGCTAGGAGAAAGGTGAAAGGTGTTACCACTTATGGCTGTTTACAGGGTTGCCACATATCGCAATTTTTTTTAAATATAAAGCTAGATATGCCAATATGGATATCAAATGAAAGGTATTTTCTAACGTATTCCAAATAAGATAATTTAAAGCAGGGTTGCTACTTAGGGTTGCCACCTAACCGCAATTTATTGAGGTTTTTGAATATTTCGGGAACTGCTTGACTGATTTGGATAAAATTTGGCATATTGAAAATTGATTCATTCCAAAATTATATACATGGGTGTTGCCACTTGGGGCGGTTCACAGAGTTGCCACCTATCCCAATTTTTTTTATATATAGAGCTAGATATGCCAATATGGGTATAAAAAGAAAGGTATTTTCGGCCGTATTCCAAATATGACAATTTCACGCAGGGTTGCCACTTAGGGTTGCCACCTAACCGCAGGCAGTAAGGTGACAATCCTAGGTGTGCAAACTCATTTTTCAGACATCATGGTTGAAATGCTGCTGAAAGTACCTTTTATTTGATACCCATATTTACATACTTTGCTCAATAGTAAATAAAAAATTAGATAGGTGGCAACTCGTAAACCGTCGCAAGTGGCAACGCCCAAGTGGATAGTCAGAAAAACGAGCATACTATCCCTATTCCAAACTTCATCGAAATCGCTCAAGCGGTCCAAAATGGCCCAAAATGATCCCAAAATCACCCCAAAATTGTCCCAAAATAAATCGAATTAAAAGAACCCAAAATGATCAGAAAATAACCAAAAAATTACCACTAAATGGTCCAAAAATGATCCGCCCCCAAAATTACTCGAAAATATATAAATACAATTGGCGTCTGTTATCGCTAAAAAGGAACGACTGGCGTGCTTTGATAAGGCGGCCAAGCGTCAATAAATGACGCAAGCCAAGATTAGATTAGATAAAAATACAATACGGTGAAATGGCAAAGTTATTTTGAAAAACATAGAATAAAAAAAATGCATGTTTATACACTTTGGGGTTGCCACTTGGGGTGGTTTACAGGGTTGCCACCTATATAAATTTTTATTTATTTATGGAGCTAGATGTGCCAATATGGGTATCACATGAAAGTTATTTTTGCTGACATACCAACTAAAATATTTTCAAGTAGGGTTGTCACCTAGGGTTGCCATATTACCGAAGTATATTTGTATATTTGTAGGTCCGGTACTATCTCGAGAACCGCTTGACGGAATGGGATGAAATTTGGCACATAGATAATGATTGATTCCAAGACTATACACTTTGGGGTTGCCACTTGGGGTGGTTTACAGGGTTGCCACCTATATATATATATATTTTTTATTTATGGAGCTAGATATGCCAATATGGGTATCAAATGAAAGGTATTTTCGCTGACATACCAACTAAAATATTTTCAAGTGAGGTTGTCACCTAGGGTTGCCACCTTACCGGAGTATATTTGTATATTTGTAGGTCCGGTACTATCTCGAGAACGGCTTGACCGATTGGGATGAAATTTGGCATATAGATAGTATGATTGATTCTAAGACTACACACTTTGGGGTTTTCACTTGGGGCGGTTTACAGGGTTACCACCTATATAAATTTTTTTTATTTACGGAGCTAGATGTGCCAATATGGGTATCAAATGAAAGGTATTTTCGTTGACATACCAACTAAAATATTTTCAACAAGGGTATCCGCGCAGGGTTACCATTTTACCGTATTGTATTTGTATTGTATATTTTTCGATTATTTTAATATCATTTTGCGATCATTTAGGGGTCACTTTGGAATTATTTTGGGGCTATTTTGAGATCATTTTGGGTTCAATTTTGGATTAATTTGGGACAAGTTTTGGGGTAATTTTCGCATCATTTTGGAGTAATTTTGGGTTCAATTGTGGATCATTTTGGTATAATTTTTGGGTCATTTCCGGAACATTTGAGGATCTTTTTTGGGTCGTTTTGGGATTATTTTAGGATTATTTTGGAATATTTTTGGATAATTTTGGGATCATTTTAGGGTACATTTGGGAAACATTTTTGGATCATTTTGGGATCATTTAAGGGTAGTTTTGGGATTATTTTCGGATAATTTTTGGGTCGTTTTGGGTTCAATTTCGTATAATTTTGGGATCATCCTTTTGGGATTATTTTTTGTTCATTTTGGGATCATTTTGGGTAAGTAAAGTTAGCGCTAAATTGATAGCACCAATCAAGATCGGTCATCCAGGTACTATATATTATTCGTCATATTTTTACGAGGCTAGTAGCATTTGAGTTCGAGTAGGAGATGGGGAAAGTGATAGGAATTAGAAATGCAATTTGAAAGAAGAAAAAGGGGATGAAGAAAAAGATGCAGCATAAGGATAGGTAAAGATTAAAGATTTATTTAGATGAAGGAATTAATTTTTAGGCAAGGAAATGCCTCGGCATCATTTGGGGACCGTTTCGGGATCATTTTGAGTATTATTTTGAGGCCATTTTTTGGATAATTTTAGTATCATTTTGGAGTCTTTTGGGGTAATTATTTTATCTTATCAGGGTCATTTTGGGGTCATTTTGGGATCAATTTGAGACTGTTTCGGGATCACTCCGGGACCATTTTCGGGATCATTTTGAGATCATTTCAGGATTATTATGGGGCCACTTTGGGATCATTTTGCGGTCATATTGGAAACGTTTTCGTATCAATTTTGGCTAATTTTGGGATAATTTTGTGATCTTTTTAGGGCAATTTTGGGGTCTTTTAGGATCAATTTGGGATTATTTAGGGGTCAGTTTGGGATCATTTTGGGATCATTTTGGAATAATTTTGAAGCCATTTTTTTGGATAATTTTTAAATAATTTTGGGATCAATTTCTTATCATTTTGGGATAGTTTTGGGGTCAGTTTCGGAACATTTCTGGGGAATTTTAGTATGAATTTTGGACCACTACGGGATCAGTTTGGGCTCATTTTGGGCTCATTTTGGTATCAAAGTATTGGTTTGCTTGTAGGTGAAAACGCTAAGCCTTCGCGCCAATTGGAAGTCAACATTTTTAAGCGCCAATTTAGGAATGCAAAACACCTTAAAATGTTCCTTAAATACTAAACTGTCACTAGAAAAACCTTAAACGCGAAACTTTGTTTAGTTTTTGTTTGTATCTTCAAGCACTTTCTTCTACACAACAATTTCTGCCATTGCATTCCTTTAAGTTTGACAATCACAGTTATATAATTATTTTTCAGAAATAACTGAATCCCTATGTGAGATATCTGAAAGTGATATTTTTACACAATTCCACCATTAAGAGAAAAGTAAAAATATTTCAGAAAAGGAATGTAAAACACTAAAAAGCATCAAAGATGTAACTCGATACGAATATGTTGCATACATATGTATATGTATATTCCATTGATTGCTTGCCTTGTGCACCCATTTAAATATGTATGTATGTATATATGTAAGTGAGAACAGCATGCCATTGCTCACACGCATATGTCCTGTATATACATACATATGGATGTGTGTTAAGACACATGTGCTCAGACACATTTATAGTTATTGTGTTAACGAACAATACAATGACCTTGAAGTTCAACAAAAGAAAAAGAGAGAAAAAAAGTTACAACTGCGCTCACCCATCACCACAGCCACGCCCCATATAAGAGATTACGACTTTTAGTTGACACAAAGCATCAACGAAACGCTATAAAACAAAATGCAAAGTTTTGTTAAGCGAAAGGAATTGAACATGATAACGCTAAAGGATGTAACGAATAACAGTAAAAGTGGAAAAAGTTTGCGGAGATTTGTAAAAGTAATAGAAAGAATAAAGGAGAAACCTGTTTTCTTTTTCTTTTTTTGCTTAACAGCACGCTCACCCGCATACGAAAATGTATTTATCTTTCACCCATAGTAAGACTGCATATTTTTAAACTATTTTTTCTATATTTTTTTTTATAAGGGTGCAAAAGTTCGGAATTTTTAAACTGAGTTGATGATAAACAGATATTTTGCATGCGAGGAGTGCGCATATTATTATTTGTACTTGGGTGACCGAGCTTGCTCAGTGTTTTCGACTTTATCCAATAGTCTAACCTAACTACATTTTTTATACTATCCACCAACAAATTTCATCCAAATCGGTCAATATACGAAGAAATAAATAAAAAGGCAGCAAGGTGGCGGCCCTAGGTACCAACTCATCTTTAAGACTTCACGGCTGGAATGCGGCCGAAAGTACCTTTGATTTGATACCCAAATTAGCATTCCTTGCTCTATATTTAAGAAAAAATTAGATAGGTGGCAACCCAAGTAGAAAGTCTTAGAACAAGCATACTATCTACATATATGCCCCAAAATGATCTCAAAATGATCTCAAAATTACCCCATAATGATCCCAAAACGATCCTAAAATTACCTCAAATTGATCCCAAATGGACCTCAAAATGATCCCAAAAATACCCTAAAATGATCCCAAAATTACCCCAAAATGTCCTCAATATGATCCCAAAATGACCCAAAAATGATCCAAAATGATCGCAAAATGACTCTAAAATGATCCGAAAATTACCCAAAAATGGTCACAAAAATGGTCCCAAAATTATCACAAAATGATCACAAAATGATCCCCTAAAATAATCCAAATATGATCCCAAGATTATTTCAAAAGATACAAATACAAAACGGTTAAATGGTAACCCTGAGCGGCAACCCTACTTTGAAATATTTTAGCTGGTATACCGCCGAAAATTCCTTTCATTTGATACCCATATTAAAGTGGCAATTCTGTAAGCCACCTCAAGTGTCAACACTCAAGTGGGAGGTCTTACAATAAAGCATGCTATCTGTATGCCAAATTACATCGAAATCGGTTCAGCGGTTCTCGAGATAGTACCGGATATACAAATATATTTCGGTGAGGTGGAAACCCTAGGTGGTAACCCTACTTGAAAATATTTTAGTCATTATGTCGCCGAAAATACCTTTCATTTGATACCCGTATTGGCATATCTTGCTCAATATTCAAAAAAATTGAGATAGGTGGCAACCCTGTAAAACGTCCCAAGTAGCAACACTCAATTGGATAGTCTCAGAATCAAAAATACTATCTCTATGCCAAATTTCATTCAAATCGGTTAGGTGGTCTTAGATTAGTCTTATAAGGCCTTGCCGCTTTCTTCCATGGTAAAAATAAATAGTTCCCCTCTCGTTTTCCTGGGTTTCCTGATCAGAAAAGTGACACATGTCGAATACAATATGTTTGTGGCCCGACATTGTTTCCTACCCCGAGACGTACCAGCTTGTGACAGCGAAGGCCGTTATCGATTCCGGGTTTTGGGTTCTCAACACATGATGTTTTTGTTTGCCGGCTTTAAGAGAGCATGTGGTTAACTTTAGTTGCCGTTACCAGCGGTGGCTTGTCAATGATAACTTCTTCTGAGGACATGTTCGTTTGAGGGGCAATCGTTCTCTGTAAAATACCCGACAAAGCTGATGCGACGCGGTACTTCCGTATCAGAGGCTACCTTCAGTTTCGCACCTTCCCATGGAGTTAGTTTTGGGACGATATATTTTATCCACTCTGCGGTTTAAGAATTCTCGCATACGATCGAAAGCCATCCTTGGCGGTAAATCGGAGACTTATAGCGCCAACTTTAAGTTTAAATACTGAATTCTGAATGGCCTTTCTTATGATCTTCGGTTGTTCAGAAGACCAGATGGTAGTAGAATAATTCTGAGGGATTATACCTACCTTAATAGAAGTAAGGGCCTTCTTAAAATATTCTGACTATTTTGCTGGCGCACCATCAAGATAAGCCGCGGTTACTAAGGCACTGGATGCCTCATCATTAAGAGAAGACATCTGCCTTGCCCTCTTTTGGAAATTTTGGTGGGATCGTCCAATTTTATTGGTCGACTCCCTTTGTGCCGGGCCTTGAAACTGTTTGACAACTGCTAAAGCGTTTTCGTAGTTCAAGCGGGACCATTCAACCGCTCACGTTTTACAGCCTTGCCAGCCCCGCTATGTCTGCAGCTATCGACCGAAAAGTCCATTTGGTCCATATAATTCCCCTGATATCCCAGTAAGACCGCTTTCAAGCGGAGGGCGTCAGGTATCTGGAGGCCACCCTTATAAGACACACTACCATAGTGACCTTCATCCCATGAGCAGGGTACGAATCACACTCGGGTATTACGGATTTTACCCAATCCCGAAGGTAAGCTTTCCCTTCTAACATTTCCCTCGCATCCCTAATAAAAAATATGCTTGGCATACCTTTCGAATCAACTCCACATACCACTTTTTGCTGTGCTGTGCAGTTGTCATTGGCGTGCGTAAACGTTTTCGTGAGCAAGTGTGCTGGTAATTACAAAAATGCCACCAGTTTTACATGGAACTTTGTGCATACTTCCGCGTATTCAAGCTTTTCGGTCCTTGCGTGACCTCTCATATGCATGCACAGACACACACACACACACACTCGCACATGCATAAAATGTTAAATCATGTTAATGAATACCTTAGGGAAAATATTCGCTTTAAACAAAATTTAATTTTATCATCAGCTAGTGTTGTGCTAGCTTAGGAGTCCCGTTTCATTAACTTTTGAAATGATTTATTTAAATTTTACCATGAGCAACTTCTTCATTTTATTTTTGTTTTAATTTATTTTATTTTATATTTTTTTATTTTTTATTTTCTCATTGTGTTTTGCTTTTATTTAAATTTTTTTTATTATTTTTTATTTTATTTTATTTTTTATTAAGTTTGTCTTTTTATTTATATATAATAAAATTTTTTATTTTTTTTAATTTTTTTTTTTTATTATTTTAGTTTTTTTATTTATATTTTTTCTTTATTTTATATCATTATATTTTATTTTGTTTTATTTTATTTTATTTTACTTAGTTTTTTTAACTTTATTTATTTTTTATTTAATTTTATTTAATTTAATTTAATTTTATTTTATTTTATTTTATTTTATTTTTTTATTTTATTTTATTTTATATTATTTTATTTTATTTTATTTCATTTTATTTTATTTTATTTTATTTTATTTTATTTTATTTTATTTTATTTTATTTTATTTTATTTTATTTTATTTTATTTTATTTTATTTTATTTTATTTTATTTTATTTTATTTATTTTATTTTATTTTATTTTATTTTATTTTATTTTATTTTATTTTATTTTATTTTATTTTATTTTATTTTATTTTATTTTATTTTATTTTATTTTATTTTATTTTATTTTATTTTATTTTATTTTATTTTATTTTATTTTATTTTATTTTATTTTATTTTATTTTATTTTATTTTATTTTATTTTATTTTATTTTATTTTATTTTATTTTATTTTATTTTATTTTATTTTATTTTATTTTATTTTATTTTATTTTATTTTATTTTATTTTATTTTATTTTATTTTATTTTATTTTATTTTATTTTATTTTATTTTATTTTATTTTATTTTATTTTATTTTATTTTATTTTATTTTATTTTATTTTATTTTATTTTATTTTATTTTATTTTATTTTATTTTATTTTATTTTATTTTATTTTATTTTATTTTATTTTATTTTATTTTATTTTATTTTATTTTATTTTATTTTATTTTATTTTATTTTATTTTATTTTATTTTATTTTATTTTATTTTATTTTATTTTATTTTATTTATTTTATTTTATTTTATTTTATTTTATTTTATTTTATTTTATTTTATTTTATTTTATTTTATTTTATTTTATTTTATTTTATTTTATTTTATTTTATTTTATTTTATTTTATTTTATTTTATTTTATTTTATTTTATTTTATTTTATTTTATTTTATTTTATTTTAAATTGTGAATTTGGCTGGCTCGAGGTCGATGTTTTTGCAAAAACTAATAAAAACACAAAGTTTTTCTTTTCGCCAATATATTTCAATTACCGTCGGTAATCTTCATCAGGGCAACTAACAACAACATAAAAACATTTATTTAATATATAATAATTAATTAACTAAACAACAATATTTTTGTACATACATTTGTTTACACGTTTGCACAGTTTAACGTGGAGTAAGATACTGTCTATTTTGTGTTAACAAGTGTTTATATGTCTTTGCTACGCTCTCATAATCAGATTTATAATTTATTCTTATGTTTGCCGGTGTGTTGATAATGTGCAGCATTTCTAACGAAAATCTCTTTTTGTATTGTTTCTCTTGTTGGAGTATTGAAGCTTCGTTAAAGTTTGGAGCGTGCTCATTGTTTGCACAGTGTGCCATTAGGGCTGTTTTATGGTTGTCTGTATGATGGCAATGTTTAAAGTCGGATTTATGCTGTGCTAATCTTGTTTTCTTGTTTCTCTTTCAATTTTACCTTTAGCTTTCTTGCTATATTTTCCTCAC